>KN490723.1:0-11496 GCA_000787155.1 Scartelaos histophorus | reverse complement strand
TGGTGGAACAAATGAAAACCAGGGTCACTCAAACTGACCAGTTTTTTTGTTGTTGTTTTTTCCCCCTCAAGGTCTAGGTTAGTGGGTGACTTGAAAGTTTGTAAAGGTGTCGAAAGTTTATAAGAGCAAATGCATGGTCAGTGAGTGCAGGCATTTACGAACAATGAATTGTAGTGTGGATGACTCTTCTCTGCTATTTACTGAATAAAACTAATTTTACTCTCAAATAATTTATACTATATTTTATTAAGGTTTTACTTTGGATGGTGGGTTGGTTGTTTCAGAGCATTAACCAATTAAGGAAATGTCTATATTGCCATTGCATTTTTTGCCTTTCTTTTTTTTTAAACATTTGTACTGAAATTTTGTTCTAATAGTCCATGATTTTTGGAGGTTAAAACTTGTGAGGTGCCAGTTGCAAAAACTGTTGTGTTCTTAGGCAAGGCACTTCACCCACATAGCCTAGTATGAAAGTGGTGTGTGCAAGAGTGATGGTGATGGCCGGAGGGGCCGATGGTGCAGATTGGCTGCCTCACTTCTGTCAGTCTGCTCCAAGGAAGCTGTGGCTACAGTAATCGCTTACCACCACCAAGTGTGGAGTGAATAAATGCTCTGTAAAATGTGAGTGTCCAGAAAAGAGCTTTATAAAACTGATGCATTATTATTATTATTACTATTATTATTATTATTATTAGTCTGCACACACATATAGTGACTACTGAAAGTAGGAAAAGCAAAATAACCGTCTATGGAAAGTGTGCCAAAGACAGAGGCAATAGTGCCATCTGTAGTCAGCATGAGGAAGACCTACAATGAATATAGGGAGACTTTATATAGCCTTAAGGGACACCTGGAAATTGGTGGTTATTGTAACATTTAAAAACATCTAAATTTAACTGTGCGGTTTGTTATTCCACCCGCTCACAAATCTTCCTCCCAGAGCCAGAAAACAGCTGCCCCATACCAGTGACCAGTCATGTATTGTGATGAATGTTTTCCCTGATTTGGCTGCACTTTCAAAAAAATGTCCCTGTAAGGAGAAGACAAATAGCTTGTTGGTTTAGATACTGCCCTGTGTTTTTATAGGATCACTTCTCATATTGGAACTCCTGCTACTGGCTGTCCTTTCTACTTCCTCCTAAACTAAACCCCTACAAAATGCTAAACTATGTATTATTTAAGTATTTATTTTACAATAGAGAGACATTGACTCACCAAACTGAATACTGGAGGTTAGTGTGATCATCTTTAAAGAGCACGTATTATGCTAGTCTGATGTGTGTTATAATATTGTTTCCTCATCTAAAACATACCCAGAGTTAGGTTTTGTTTCATTCAGACAAGTTTAGCTCCTGCATATTTAGGATGAGTTATTTTCTTGCATAGAAAACTCAGTTATACGAGTAGTGTTCTGTCAGTCCACTGTGTTTTTAAACTCTCTATGCCTTCACTTGAATCAGGTTGATATTTTCATCACTGGGACTGCCAATTCTAAACAAAAGGACATCATGAGGTGGATCAGAGCATTTTGAGCTTTGAAGATGTAGACAGACTAATAACATAGTGTTACTCAAACGTGTGAATCAAAACAAAACTCCGGGTTTGGTTTTGATTAGGTAACAACACTGTAACATGGCTTAAAGCTCACAAGAGTCAGGAAGAACAGCTATTGTCCACACCACGGCAATAGTATCACTTCTGGAAATGATCAATTAACATTATAAAGCTTTTCAAAAGTTGTTTCTTAATGTGGTTGTTTTTTAATCTCTTACCCAAGGACCCAGTTACTGCAATGTATCCATCTCATACTGACTTGATTGATTTAGGCTATTGAACTTTTCTCTTTCCCAACCTGTAATTTGTCAATTTCTTAATCAAATTTTAATGGAAAAAATAAAAATCCTACTATGGCAAATAAGCTCACTCTTTGTATTGCAGATAGAAAAAAACAAACTAATACATTCATTAAAAAAACCAAAAAACAAAAAACTAATACCTTCAAAACTTCACAAGGAAAAGGCCAAAAGTGAGTTCACTGTGCTTTCTTCTAATTTCTCCTCTAAGATGTACACTTGACAGTCCTTGAAGAGGAAAATTCCCAATATGATGAATAAGGTGCAGAGATGGGGCGGCAGTGTCAGATGAAAGGTGATGCAGAACACGAGAAGAAGCGACGTGGAAGACACAGATAATTGCGCATCTGGAAGGCAAAGGGGAGGCCGATTTTGCTCCATGATACTTAGGACTTTCCAAGGTGAGGGGGTGAGTGGAAAGGGAGCGCCTCGACTGGTTCGAAGGCTCATCCATCTCTGTCTGGTTTAGGGGGAGATGCCGGGAGTTGCTAAAGATGGATGATGCTTCGTGTGCTAAATCCTACTCTGTCCCGCATTACAGTGAACCAGCCTGATGGTGGTGAAATAGCATTTTGGCTACAGGCGGGGACGGCACAACCCACTCCCACTTCTTTCTGGGAATGGAGATGTAGTAGGAGTTGGCCCAAAGAGGACGGATCATTTAAATAACACCTGACATCACATGTAAACCCGCAGCGGATCGGATACACTGTAGAACTGGCCGCCACAAACTCATCGGATACACTGTAGGACTGGCCGCCACAAACTCGCTGCAAATTGCCATGCTCCTAAATGTGCAGCCTGCAGTGCGTCTGATCCGGTTTGAAAAATACTAGACATTTTTGTTGTCTTATAAGTGGTTTCATCCTACTGTCTTGTGGAATGAAACTGATTTCATTTGTATTTTTAGGACCTTCGAACCAGCCAGGGCTATTTGCAAAGAAAAGGTCTATTGTGCAAGAATGGATGTTTGAAAAAAAAGTTCTGGTTTGTGCAAAAAAATTGTATCACTTTGGAGCAAAAGAAATAGCTGGAATTTATAGGGTTGATAAAACAAATCGTTAAAAAGTGCAGTTTCTGTCTATGAAATTGGAGCCAGATTGCAAGATGCATTGTGTAAAAGTTCTTGATTGTTGTATATCCAGAAAAGCACTTTTTGAGTAATACTAAACCTGTTGAATTAAGAATGTTTTTTCTTACATTGCACAATGCCGTTCTCCCTTTATTTTCCTTTCTAACTGCATGAATGACATTTGTTCTTTTTCTAAGGTGCTCATGCTGGGAAACTATTTATTTAACGCAACAAAATTATGCTGGTTTGTGCAAAACAGAGCAACAGAGGGGAACATTGCGGTTATGAAAGTGTGATCATGAACATGCAGACAATGTGCAGGCATGCCTCTGTGTCAGCTCCAGTTTGCCTAAATATGTGAGTGAGTGTATGTGAGAGAATGTGGAAGTTTGAAACAATATAAATCCCATTGGAATGAAAACTATTAGCTCGGAGCTATGCTGTCCTGGAGGCTCCAGTTTTCTGATATCTTCATCCAGTAGATATTTTGTCTGTTTTGCATGTTGCCCGGTCTGCTCGGCTTGAGGCGTAATGGCAGAGGCCTTGGCTCTGCACATGTTGTGGCTACATCCTGTCTTCAGATTCTGTCACTTATACTATGTAGGACTTGTGCAAAACAGAGAAGGGCAAGTTATTGGCACAAAGGCTGGTTATTCTTTCCAGGCCAGGATTCCAAACCGCAAATTCCCCTTTGTCATAGTATCTTCTGGTAGGAAAGCTCTGATCTACCTTTTTCACTATATCAGATGTGGCTACTGCTCATACTTCCTGGATGAATATAAATGACAACCACAAATTAGCGCATGGTATGAACAAGAGCAGTCAAAGATCGGATTTTAGATATATCAAAAATCACACATTTCTAGAATCCCAATCAGCCACAAAATTCTTAATTAGACTGCCGCGGGAGACTTCATCTTTGTACATATTGACCTTACACCAGTGAGGAATGATAAACATGTCTAATTACTGCAACGTGAGTCAGAGGAGCTTCTGGGCTCAGAGCCAAACCTCCTTCCAACTAGGAAGAATGGGAAACATATTCCTGAGCATTTGTGCTTTGATGTGCAGACACCTTCTCTTCTGCACTTTCATTCCACACATTCCACAGTTGCTTTGACTCAGCAGCATCTTGAAATATCAACCTGCTCTGACCTCTCATCAGAGTACATTTTATGTTTTCTTTCCTTAAGCTCTTTAAACATTGTTTAGACCTAGATTAGATCTCCTGGTACTTGGTGTGAAAAGTTTAAAAGTTATTCCCTAAAGATGGTTAGACATTAGAAATTGACTCCTGTGAACTTTAAGCCATCTTATAACACTGTTACCTCCTCAAAAACATACCAGAAATTGTGTTTTGTTTCATTCACACATGTTTTAATCTATCTACTTCTCTAAAGCTCAAAACGCTCTGTTCATTTTGTGATGTCATGAAGTGTTTCCAGTTTGAGAGAAGAACTCATAAAAGCATAAAAATGTTTGTGTGCTAAACATGTGTGAATGAAACCAAACCCATCTCTGGGTATGTTCTTGATGATGAAACAACATCACAACAGAGGTCAGAAAATAGTGTAATATTGGCCCTTTAAGTCAAATTAACCCATTGACACTGCAAAGTACTTGTCCATTTTAATAATAATTAAACAATCATTTTAGTGGCAGAATCATTTTCTCACACTCACCCTTCCCGTGACCCATCAATACTGATTGAGGCTTCTGTCATCTGGAGCAGGGTGGAGCAATCCTGTCTCTAACTGCTGGCACTAGAAAAATGCTTCTGTTACAAAATGCAGTCATTAATTTCTCATAAATCTAATATAAAAATAAGTAAAATAAAATATAATATTCTTTTAATGTGGTTGGACTATTGAAAGCCAGAGATGGAAATCAGTTATGTTGCATTGGTTTACATCATCAGATCAGGCCAAAACTTACCCCAAAACTTAAGGCAATGTGATGTAGAGAAAGTGCTTCCTTATACTAGCAAGAAATGTTACATATGAGAGCATAAAATAATACTAACAATAAAGTTGGTAGGGATTTTCCCCAAGTCAGTCTGTATCAGCACCCTATTCTCATGGTGGCTTTTTGTCTGTCAACTCTGGGCAGTGGGTGGTCAAGGTTAATTTATTATTGGCTATGACAATTGACCACCTACAACACATTCCCATTGAAAAATATGGAAGTAGAAAATCATAAATCTTCTTTGTTGTAAAAGGCACCACTAACATGCAATGTGGTCTGCTGACAAAAATCACTTCTCCTCTGTCTGCATGCACGGGAAGGTTAGAATAATATGGCCCTATTTAATCCATGGCCTTTCAAAGATACTTGAAAGACCCTGCTCTGTAGCCTCTGCATTGCAAAGCTCTATTCAGCGGGATGTTGAAAATAGACTGTTTGAGCTTGTACTGACTATTTGTGCCAGGAGAGTCTCACTTCTTCATCTTCTGCCTTGCAGGGACTGGTGTGGATAGTTGTAAAGGACTCAATCAATCTGATATGATGTTACGATTATTATTACTATTTTACATGTACGATGAATGTCAGTCTGCACAATGGTTCCTTTTTAATCATGCTAACTTAAAATAAATTAATATATAAATAAACTTATTTTATTTTTTTCATGACTGGAAATTGCCTGCTTATTTAACATGTTAAATCCATTCTAAAGGTTTAAAGCTATAACTAGTTAAGCATCACCACTTGGTTACAGATGCATCATTGAATAGTCACTATGTTACAAGAGAACACATTATTCTCATTAAACCTAACAGCTTTAGCTTGGCTTTATATGAATAAGTAGCACTAAAGGTAAAACGTATGAGGAACTTTAAGAAGCACTGGTGGTGGTCATGTACGTTTTTTGTTTACACTAAAAACAAAATGTCTCATTCATTCAACTTCCTCAACAGTGTAAGTTTTGGAAGGGATTTTTACCATTGCTTCCAGGTTGGGATTTTAAAAGAAATTGCTAATTGGATGACTTTTATTTGTAAAAGAACTTTCGCACACAACATTCAGTTATGAGTGAGGAAAGCCAATGGAGAAAGAAAACAAAATAAAACGAGTTTATGAGCTATATTTTAAGCCAAATTAAGTGAATACCTGCCAGAGTATCAAAGGCTTCAAATGCATTACTAATGGGAACCTTTTAAAACTAACTTTAGAATTCAATTAGACTTTTCTCAGTTTCAGCACTCAATATTATCAAGCTGCTATTGATGCTAGCATACTCTGACCCTATTCCCATTTGTAGAACATGTAAATGTTCACATGTGAATCCTCTGTGACATTGAAAAATGCTGTTAACCAGTCTAATTACAGTTGCCCTGTTGACCTCTTCTGCTTACACTTTTGGCTTAAGTTGTCAGGTTTTTCCTCAGTCATAGCAGGGCCAAACCACAGAGTCTAATTTCATCACATATCATTCGTATATGAGAACACATGCACAAGAGGCTCTTAGTTTACGTTTAAGTTTCAGTGAACATAGATCTCAGTAGAGCTACAAATGGGATTTCTGTAATTTCTGTGGCAATAGAGTGGTTAACATTTTGAAATATTATAATTTAAGTGCAACAGCGCCACCCCAAATCTAGTGTGAGGAAATTAACCTCACTATGCCTTTATAGTAAGGTAAGCATATGAAAGGAGAGCGCTAGGTTCCATAATGTACAGGGTCTTTATTTTAATGTTTTAAAATAACATGGCTTTAATTTCTATAAGAGTAGCTGCAAAATATTAAAAATATACAAAACAAAGCAAAACATGGGAAAGACAGAAAAGGGAAAAACAAGCAGATGCAAAAACAAACACCAAGCAAAACAGCAGAGATGGTGCACTCAAGCCACTGCAAGTCAAAGCTGACGCCTGGAAAATGAATCTGGGAATTACAATCTAAGCCTGCAGTGCAAGATCTGAGCTAAAGAAAACACATACCGCGGTTGGAAACGATAGTGCACAATCCCAGGCTGGATCAAAGAGGACAACTTTACGCAGATTACTGTAGCTGCAGATGTGGTCCGAACGAACGGTGCGGACCAGCACATGGCACCTTTGTGAGCTGCCAGTCATGCAGCCACGCTATAAGCAGAGCACGATTTAGGAGGTTGACTTACACTATATATTATTTTGAGGTAGGACTTTGGTTACCTGCCGCCACGGTTCAAGGCACACAGCAGGACATAGTAAAGCTCAATAGAGCGTTGGACAGATTTGATCCACCTGTGGATAAATGAATAAAGGAGTATCGGGCGTTCATTACCTGTCATGATAGATGAAAGTGCACACTGCACTACATAACTCAATGGAGCGAGGGACTGTTGCAGTGCAGGGCTGTAGCCAAGCAGCGGCATTAAAAGATCCTACCATCATGGTCTAAACACGGTATATGTGGGCCTGGATGACGATTGGCAAAACCACCTCTCCTACATGACTGTCCAGCTATGAACCCTGGGAGATGATGGGGACGTTGGTGTTGGCCAACTGTTGGCTGAGTAGGCCTGCGCACAGTGGCCTGACCAACATCACAAACACTCCAGCTCGAGTACAGACCGCTCCTGTTCAGCCAAAAGAGCAGAAAGAGCCGCTGATGGTTCTGGGGCCTTAGAGACATGAGATGAAGAGGCCTGAGAGAGTGGTGGTGGCACCGCCGCTGCAGAGAGCAAGGCTGCTGGCTGCAATGCTGACACTTGCATGAATAAATTACCCTCAAATGATGATTTATTGTCCAGTACAGGGGCTAAACGTGCAGTAGGAAGACTCATGGCCAGGAGAGATGCACAGGAGTCACTGCTATGCAAGGCCTTCAGCAGAGACCGATATGCTCTTTTCACCTTGGTCTGCTAATCCATTGGGGCCACAGTGTATACGGTGCCCTTTCCCTTTAGTCACTGGGCCCCACCGATCTTGGTCTTCCAACTAAGGAGTGCCTCTTGAACATTCTGATCATGATTCGCCTTTCTGCATGAGGCTGCTAGGTGCAGTTTCTCCCTTGCACCATCAAAGGCCATCTGCAGATGAGCCTGGTACTCCTGTACCCACTTGTGTGCAGTTGCCACCACGGGTTCTGGCACTCGACACAGCAGGAAGTCAATTGGCAGTTGTAACTCCTATTTAGCCATCAAGAAAAGGGTGACTTCCCTGTGGACTGGTGAGGAGTAGTGATAGTGATGTTTTTTGGTTGATGTTCGAAACAAGAGTGCTTGAAGGAAACCCACCCAGACACAGGCAGAACATGCAAACTCCACACAGAAAGGCCCAAGGATCAAATCCAAAACCGTCTTGCTGTGAAGGGTAAGTACTAGCCACTCAGCCCCTTGCCGCCAGTGCAGCGTGTGATTGGAGCGCTCGCACTGCCCATTACCTGCTGGGTGGTACAGGGCAATGCGAGACTTGGCGATCCTGTATAAGCTACACAATGGCTAAATAAATTTACTCTCGAAATATGTGCCCTGGTCGGAGTGGATGCGTGCAGGTACACCAAACTTTGCAAACCAGTCCAGGGCAGGGACCTGCACCTGTGTAGAGGTGAGCTGGTTGCAGGTTGGAACCACCAAGGTGTAGTTGCTGAAAACGTTGCTGATTATCAGCACATTTTCAAGACCATTAGGGGTCGGCTCTAGTACGGCAAAGTCGATTGCAACGGTCTCTGCTGTAAAGCCAGTAAGTGGCTCATGAACGACTTGGGTTTAGGGCTTTCTGGACAAGAGCTCTGGGCAGAAGGAGTTTATACACAACTTCACCACCATCAGGACGAAACACCTGCCGAAACAGCAGCCCCTCTAACCCAAGCAAGCCGTCCCACTGGGGCAGCACTAAGAGGAAAGCTCAAGAGAGCGCTTGTTGCCTTACATGAGTGGGCTGTCGATTCTGTTCTAGGCCTAACTAGAGAAAGTGAGGTGGTCTTTCTGTCCAGGCTCACCGGTTTGACCAGAGATTTAAAATTCTTTATTCCAAGGAGTGGTGGCCGGAGGATGGGCGGTGTATGTAATAAGTGGCATCTCACTAGGTGCTTTGCTTTCACTTTGTTTTTGCATTAATGATAATTTAAGTTACAATGCCTCAATTTCTTTTGACAACTTTGTCCGTTCATCCAGTGTGTCATCTGTCTTATTTTGTGATATTACTTGTTCATTACCCTTGTGATATTTGTGATATTACTTGTTCATTACCCCTGCCATTGTGTCGCGCCATGCGTGGCTCAAAGCGTCACTGATTCCAGAGTAGAAATAGGTGTGCACGCCATAGGAAAGTATTCTGAGCTTTCGGCTCGTTTTGTATGTGGCGCATGTAAGTAGGGGAGCTGGTTCACTGAGAATGTTTGGGTTGAAAACCTGCCCTAATGTGTTATGTGGGAACTGGATTTAAAGTGCTGTGTGGAGTTTGTGACGGCAGCCGCTCCTAATGCACTATAAGCCCCATGTTGGGTGGGCCTTCCCTGAATCACCGGTAAATACCTTTTCACTGTAGACCGGGGGATGGTTGGTAACGTCCTTTCTGAATTTAATGTATTGTCCCTTGTCTAACAGATTGCCACTGCTGCTGAATTCTTGCTCCTAACTCTTGACTTTTTCCTCTGCTCTTTAGTTTTTAGTGTTTTACTCTTAGTGTGATTTTAGGTGAATGTTGTAGGACATTGGCTAAGGTCGTGAAAGAGCAATATATGTTATTGCACTTGCATAAATATATCGGGTTGTTAGTGCGAGGTTAGCTCTTAGGGTTGGCACACGTCACTTTAGCCCTACCAGGCCACTTAGCACACGCACTTAACCATATAGGACTTCAACACACTTTCTCATGTATCTTAGCACATGCACTTTAAGTAGTGTTTAGCACAACATTCATGTTTATCTGTTATTTATCCCAAAGAGGACATGTTTAAATGTATAGAACACTAAATAAAGCTGTACAATTTTCATACCACATTGCTCGGACGAATCTTGTGTGTGAACTCTGTATAATACTTTACGGCAACACTAGGGAATGAGGTCCTATGTCCAAAATTCTGGAGTGTCCCTTTAAGAGTAGCTTCAGTATTAAATATTTGCAAAAAGGGGAAAAACAAGCAGAGGCAAAAATAAACAAGTTAAACAGCAGAGGCAGTGCACTCGAGCTGCTGCAGGCCAGCACTGACACCTAGAAAATTACTCTGGGAATTACAATCTAAGTCTGCAGTGCAAGATCTGGGCTAAAGAAAACGCATATCGCGGTTGGAGATGGAGATGACAGATGCAGATTACTGCAGCCGCCGATGTGGTCCGAACAGTGCAGACCCACACACGGCACCTTTGCAAGCTGCCAGTCATGTAGCCATGCTATAACATACAAAATATATTATTTTGAGGTAGGTAGCTTTAGTTACCTGTCGCCACAGTTTAGGGCACACAGAAGGGCACAGTAAACCTCAATAGAGCGATGGTCAGATTTGGTCCACCTGTCGAACTAAGATTGAAACGTGTAACCATTTTGGCATGGATGAATGAAGGAGTATCGGGCGTTCATTACCTGTCATGAGAGATGAAAGTGCACACTGTGTGCTACGCGACTCATTGATGCGGTGCAAGGCTGCAGCTAAGCAGCGTCATTACAAAAAGAAATGACTGTATACATTTGAATATAACATGCGTGGGAGCTTAAGAATGGAAGGAAGACAAGCGGTCATCAGTGTGTGGGCAAAAATTGATGAAGAAGAGAGTGCTTAAATAGTCTGCCAGCTCAGCGCTGTGGAACGGCAGGTAAGAGAACCTGCAGGATAGACCCTAAAGCCGGTCTTGCCACATGTTTCTGTGCATCTTAAATAGAGGCAGAGGAGTGACTGATCTGCTCTGCATCAGCACCTGAGCACACACACAGAAAAACAAATAACACCAACAGCAAGAAGTCAAGCTGATAAATCCACCAGGTTACATATACTCCTTCCTCTTTATACTTGTATTTTTTTAAGCACATGAGTACAGATTTGAATACTCTAATACTAAAATAGGAGAACCATGTTTTTCAAGGAGCACCTGAATAAGGAAGAATTAGGAAGAATTCTTCCTTATTCAGGAAGAATCCACAAATTAAAACATTAGGCTTTTTCAGCTGGTGTACTATTATGCGATATTTTATACATTGCTGAGAATGTATCAGCACATCTACAGAAATGTTAACAAACACGATGTAAACTACTACAAACCAGATTAAGCTGTATGAATAAGATCAAATTCTGCAGGGCCCAATTAGATTTTCTTTTCTTTGATGATTGAAACATTTAGAATCAGTTCAATAATCACACTTGCTCCTGTCTGCTACTATTAGGCCAAGTGCAGTAACTCCCACTGTAAGCTCTAGTGTAAGCTCTAGTGTACACTCATCAGACGGCTAAAGTTACCTATGTGGTGACTGTTGGTAAATAAGAGTGCAGAGTTTATGCACACGGAAAGTTCTTGTAAGAATTTCCCTCCCCCTTTTGGAAAATAATCACTGATGCAAATTTGTTTTGTTGTGGAGGCTGCATTTCAAGCCAAGAGGGAAATCAGCCTGGCTTCCTTACAGCCTAAATTGAGCTATTTTCCCTCTCAAAGAGTA
>JACN01081611.1:0-11150 GCA_000787155.1 Scartelaos histophorus | reverse complement strand
CCGCACACCGTCTTACTTGCAAATTTAATTAGGATTTATTAGGACATGCAACGTTTTGGCACTAGGCCTTCAGACACATAGAGAGTGAGAGCTCAGGTGTCGTCTTAAATAGGGTGTGGCCCAGCACCCAAGGGTGGCAGGTCATAAAGGCACAGTGAACCCAAAAACACAACATAATTCAAAATCAAAGACAATCATTAAAGAATATTAATAACCATATTGCTAATAATAATAGAAAAATTATAAGAATAAAAAAATATAACAGAGGAGTATCTGAATACTTATCGATATTGTATAAACACCAAACTATGGAGTAAGACTGGTGTGTTTATACATAACTATATGTTCACAGGGATCATATAACACTTTTAACCCTTTCAAAATGATGTATTTATAACACAAGATGACAAAGCTTAACTGAACAGTTTTGTTGAGATTGACCTTGTATTTTTGCCTGTCTACACCCACACTCATAGGAACATAATGTGAAATTTTTGAGTTGAGTTTTAATAACCGTTGACCTTTGCAGTCACTTATACCAGTCCTAAGTGGCTGATGATGACTCGATGAGTTAAATAATTTAAATAATAGCTCTACTGGAAATAGAAGTGTATTTTATTTCATTTTTCTTTAATTGAGTTATTCAAATGAAAAAAGCTCTTCTGGGTGTGTGGTTTAATAAAGAAGTAAAAGGCAGTGGAAACAAATGAGACTCATAGAACTGCAGTCGCATCCGTCACTCATAATGAGTCTAATCTCTTAATTCATTGATAAAGTTTGTTAGCAAAACGACCACAATCCCATGGAAATGAAGACAAAAGCCGTATATTTATGCCAGTTATACACAAGCTATACACAAGTACAAATTGGATTTAGGTCTCGTTCACTGAGTCTCACTTGGGGCGAAGGAAGAAATATGTCTTTAATTAAAATCATGTTAACCATTGTTGTACACACAGCTACACATGTCCGTGGAGAGGAAGCGCTTGTCGCCCCGGGGTCCATTACTGATATTAATGCAACTCTAATGTCCAACACGTGTGTCCAAAACGTCTCGGCTTTGAAGTTCACCCAGAACATATTGATTACGTATTCAAACAAGGACAGCTCTTATAATTGCAAAATCCATCTACGTGCATTCCTTAATTGAGTCAACACAAACACAACACAATATTTATTTCACTGGAAGCTTCATTTAAGAGATTAATGGCTAATAAGTTGAAACCACATCCCTTGTAATTACTCGGTTCTCAGAGTGAGCCCCACCGCCGAGCTGCACAGGAGGCTCTTCTGTAATCAAACACGAGCCTCGCGGAAGAGGTGGACACTGTGAAAATAAACCAGTCCGACCGGTGCAACCCGCCGACGGAGACAGTAAAAGCGACTCGTACGTTCTTAGACATCTCACGGCACTTTGTACAAATAATTCTGGAATGACTAGGGCTTTCATGACGGACTTCTCGGACTATTTGACCAAAGTATCTCCGGCCGTCTGTGTCTCTTTTCTACATATTAAGGCCTTGACTCACATCCAGGAGGTGCCGAGTTCAATTCCCACACCTCGCAGGGTCGTCTCTACAGGTCACGACTCAGGATATGGAAGAGGAAAGACAAGTGCTTAATCCCAACTCTTCTGTACTGTTGTTGTACCCTTGAGCCTGTTCTTAATTAGTAAAGTTTATCATTTTACATCCTGTTGGACATATGTAACCATAGCGACCATATGTCTTAATGGCTAACACAACTTTTTTAGTGCACAATGTTGCTTTTGAATGTTTAAAAAATTATATATTAGCTGAAAACAACATTTTAACATGTTTTATAAGCTTCTGCTAATGAAGCTACAGCGCATCGCATCAGGTTTGTGAAGTTGTAGCTCATTTTTTGTTCCTATTTTTTGATATTTGTAGAACTTTTCCGTGCAGGTGCGTGGGTGATGTTGGCTCGTGGGCTGAGCTTTGGATAGAATCGTACCGGCAACCGCAAAAGGGTTCAAATAGTGGCCAAAAGAAATTGCTATAATGCTTTAATATGCATAGAAGACATGTAAAACCGCTTTAGGATGGAGGAAATAAAGTTATAACATGGTAGAAAGCTCCAAAAGTTGATTTTATATCATACCGAACAACAAATATCAAATGCAGTAGTTACGATTTAACAAATACAAATAAATTACAGCACATTTTTTTTTGTTAAATCATGATTTCAGCTACAGAAAATGCTTCTTTTGCATGAATTTTTTCTACATTTTGGATAGAAATCTCAGCACTGATGTCATGCATAGAAGAAAACTCACCGCTACTCCCTGTATTTTCACACTTTTCTTCTCAAACTGCGATTTAACTGCTGTAAAACTCCGGCAAATATTTACAACTGGTACTATCCCACCAAACCAAAAAGTAATTATTAGAAAAAACAACGAAGAGCTGCCACATTCACTTTCAATCCCTCCTAACGGCGTATTTTTGTCTCGCACATTTGCTGCATATTGAAGAGGTTGCAATTTTGACGCACAAAAATAAATAATGGAATCAATTTAGTTCCAATGTTTATTTTAGACAAAACAAAGCGATTTTCTTATTATTTCTGGGGTTTGGCAACATCGCACCTTCAGATGGTCGAGTGAAGCTGGGACTCCCATTACATCAACAGTGGGCAGGCTCCAGCGCCAGTCCATCAGTCAGCGCTGGGGAAGAGCCAGGCCTGTGATCATGGATAACTGCAACTGGCCAACGCCGGACAGGGAAGAAAAAGTCACTGCGAGGGCTTGTCCGGGCGTGGAAGAAACGTGCAGATCTGTCATGTAGAATCCAGCTGGAACTTTCAAATTCTACGCTGGAAAAAAACTGCAATAAAGTCTTAGAGGTGCATAAGGTGCTGGTACATAAGGTGCTTTTTTTTTTTTCTTTTTTGCCAAATTACATTCAAATAAAAGCACATTTGTTGGTTTTTTTCATTATGGATGTGTTTATTGGACTGAAAAACAGAAAAACATGAGTCCCCAATTATTATTCAGCATGAAGGTGGGCCTCGTTTTGTTTGTTTCCATGGAGATGTTGTTCCTTTGGCAATAATGTTCCACAGTATGGCCTAAAACACATCTATGTTCATGGAGAATGTTCTGAATTATGGTTTTAGCTTTTATCACCACAGCTTGTAAGTCTAATGTCGCACACAACTTCCGGGTCCAATGAAACATTCGAGCAGAGCCTCATAGTAAAGTGTTTGTGTGGCCTCTAACGGACACAGACACAAAACACAAACTCGGGATACAGCGAAAATAATGAGACAACCTTATTCCTCGCCTCTTGTAAAGTGAAGTTAAACTGCAGCATTTCATCCACATTATCCATAGAAATCGTCCTCCACAAATAACGACATCCAGTCCACAAACATCACTATTAATCCAGTTTTAGGTGTTATTTAAAAGTTAAAAAAGTCATTCACGTGTGTTTGTTTGTTTATCCACAGGGTAAATCTGCAGATTAATGAAAGCGACTTTACTTCTTGTGGACTTTATCAGTAATCTTTTATGCTTTAAAAATCATGTATCTGAATTACTGCACCACATTTCACACATAATAAGACAGTTTTGATTTGGATCTAAAGTCAAAGTGCAGAGCTCTGATCTTTTGAACACTTAAGAGTCTCAAAATGATGTGGTTTTACTGTAGAAAGGAAACAGGAGACGAGCTGATGTGTCTGAGTCCAACCTGAGCCCCAACATAAGTTCTACATATTTGTCAGAACCCGTCAGACTTGGGTCTTGTTTCTGTGCTCTGATAAATAGTGATGAGAGAACATGAAATGTGATCATCTGGAGGAATAGCACCAGCACCTACCAACATAAATCTTCTTGGCTCGTGACAGCGTTAACTGGAAAATGATAGAATGACAGTTTCTCCTCGACATTTGTATTGGTTTCTGTTCTGTTCACACAGGTTCACAACACTGCAGCATTTTACATGTAGATCAGTCGGGCCAAATTCAATGTGGCTGCGGCTTGGACCTGGAAATATTTATAATTATGATGTAGCGACTTACAAGCCAAATGGCTTTAACCGAAAAGTCCACAGACAATCATTTGTCAGTTTGTGGTTTGGAGCAGAGTTCAGACTTGTATAATTTGCCTGTTTTATGGCAATTTTATGATTAATATGAGAAAAAAATCTTTTTTCATTTTTGTTACATCTACCAGCCTTACAACATTTATAAGTCTAATTTTAGCAGTTAAAAATACCCACACCAATTGAGATGCATTTACTTATAGATCTACTTTATTTAAATTTATTTCAATATTAAAAACCTGATTTAAGTTGCTGTATTTCTTGCTGCAATTAAAGTTAAAATGTTAAGAGGCCTAATATGTAGAGTAAATTAATATAACTACTGCACTCTAATAGTAATGTAATGTCATTCCTTTTGTTTGTAACTTTTGCAGTCTATGCGTGCTGTAAAAGTTGTGTTCATATGGTAAACATGTGTATTCATACTTGGCCTAACAATTCATATCTTTAGGCCCAGTATTTGTTTGTATTTATTTATTCTGTATAAAAATGTACCCATATGCTTTTCTTATTGGACTCACATTAGCTCATTACAGCACATGTCACAGCAGCTCTGGCTCAAGCACTGCCCCGTGCTCCTCTGCCCAGGCCCGTGGCCTCTCCGTGGGGTCCACCTCGTCTCTCTTCCCCTTTAATGAGGCGGGGGTCACCCGCGGGGCCCGGGACAGACGCAAACGTCCGTGTCCTCTGACTGGGATTAGTGGTAATTACTGTTCGCTTTGGCAGATCAATGGGATAGAGGAGCAACACATAGAGGCCAGGAGGAGTCACACGCTAACCCGATAGCGACGCACAAAAACGGCGGAGAACTGAAGGGGAGCTGATGAGCGGCCAGGCTCCGTCTGAAGTCAGGTGGAACAAAGCTGGCAGCGCTAGAAAGACTCACAACCTAAAACATATGGTAAGAGTAAAAGTCCACCAGCGTGAAGTTCAGGAGAAGTTTATAAAAGGTTTATCTTATATAAAAATAAATACCTGTTTTCTATCGAGAGTATGTTTTTAATCACATAGTTGATTCAAACTTTATTGATCCACAAGAAAAGTTATTTAGAAAAAGGAGCTCACACATCACAATATATCATATTATAAATTGTAATAATAGATTCTAAATAAGTGATTTCTGACAGATTACCGTATTTTTGGGGCTGTAAAGTGCACCGGATTATAAGGCGCAGTATCAAATAATATGTCAGTTGTGTCATTGTCCACACATAAGGAGCATCGGATTATAAGGCACAATAAGAGAAATAAAACGTGTGTCGAATAAATCGAACTTTATTCAGGTCATTTACAATAACTCTCAGTTGTAGCTAACACAAAAATACAAGTTTAACAGTTGGTGATTTGGGCATCAAACATGTCCGGATCCCTCTCAACATTGTTCAGTTTTAACACTAAAATACAAAACCTGAAATCTGCATGGTAATGGTGGCATTTTGGGTCCTTGTACAGCACACGGCAGAACTACCGGTATGTTGCACAGTCGCCCTATATGTGGCCAACATATTACTCCTCCTGACTCGCCCACTAATACGTTATTAGACTAATGTGGACAACATCAAATCGGTTGGAGGTTAAACACAACCAAAGGTCATACATAAGGCCACTGGATTATAAGTGTCAGTAATACATCAAGTTACATGGGTTCAATCCCCAGGGAGTTTGCATGTTTCCTCTTGACACTCTAGTTCCTCCCATCAACCCCCAAAAAAGCATCATAGATAGGTGAAAAAAAAATAAAAAATCATCCAGCTAAGGTGGTCCAGACCAAGCCTAGCAACAGGATCATGGAGATGGGTCCCCGATCGTCCATATTCGCCCACTGCTCCTGAAGAATGGGTGAAATGTAGAGGATAATTTCCCTACGGGGTAATTAAGTCCTAAAAACTAAAAAATTTTGAAGATGATGATATGTTCCATCGATATAGACGCACTACTGGGCGTCCACGTACATCAAATCGACCACCTATTCCTTCATAAGATTAAGGGGACTTCATCACCCGCCCGCATGACCTTTACGACGACCATATTAAACCAGGCATGTACCGGCACTTCAGTCATATATGTATGTAGGCACGGGACTTTAATATCTTCTCTAATGATTTTTCAGAAGCCTGACACCTCCGCTTGAGTAATGTCTGCTCTTCAACCGCAATAAGACCCATCAAATGAACCCAGTCGCCAACGCCAATTGCGGTACCTACGTTTGTGAGCTTAAAGCCGTGTTGTTACGTTGTTGTTTCTTTCTCGCATGTTTGAGTAATTCTGTAATAGTCTGGCTACGTCTCCAAACCTCAAAATGCTCTGTTTCATGTTGTGATGTAGTTTTTAGCTCCCTTTTTACGGTTTATTCAGTAGAGATTGGCAATTCCAGGGCTGAAATTACTCAGAAGATTCTCGTGAAGGTTATAGAGTCTTTTAAGCTTTTTGGTCGACGTCATTTTAAGCGTACAAATGGTATAGGATATGTGATTTTTGTTTTGTAATGCCTGAAAAGGAACTGAACAATAAAGCTTAAGATAAATGATTGGTTTAAAAGCACGATGAAGCACTTCCTGTATTGGCGCGTGACATCACAAGCATGAAATGTTCAGTTTGAGAGGAAAAACTAAATATGCAGTTTTTGTGTGTTAAACATGTGCGAACAAACTAAAACACAACTCTGGGTATGTTTTTGATGCGAAAATAACTTTATAACGTAGATTAGAGAAAAGTGTAATTAAAATCGCCCTAAAATTCAATCTCAATGGTCCTATCAAGCGAATCCCGTCGTCTTGATCCCACTTCCCCATTCCCGTGATGTCATTTTTTTGCCGTAGCCGTGGTGACGTCGCACTTTGATGAACGACTCGTGGGTTTTTAATTAAAGCGGCCGCATACATCTAACGCATAACGTCTCCGAGCGCCAAGCCGAGAAGAATGGGAGCTAATTGAGTAGAGAGCGTAATTTAGAATGGAGTTCTTTATGGTGCGACAACGCCGACCTCTGACCCCTCTCATGTCTTCCCCGACTGTGTGAGAATGCGCCGGCCTGGATAATTACCGAAGCATAAATCTACAGAATGACGGCATTGCGGGGTATGAAATAGTCTGTGGAAATAGATCACGCGTAGGTCAGAGAGTTTCTAAGGATTTAAAGGTGGCGCAACGATAATGAAGTTGCTAAAGGACTGTTAAATGTGAGAAGATGAATTGGTTCTAGAGATTCGCATTGCGGTGCCGTAGATAAACTGCATTCCGTCTGCATGTTTGTATAACAGTAAACCAATTTGTCATATTCTCCGTGGAAATCGATATGTTTTATGCCGTACTGTGTAATATTATACCCGCTGATGCAACTTTTACATGGCGACACAGTAAGGACGCATATTTTTTTCAGCGCAATTTGCTAACAAGTTATAAATCGGGGCTTTAAAATGGATTTCTAATGGATTTTTACAACTTTCAGAGGCCAGAGCTGTGGTTTCACAGTAAAGCTTATGTCAGCTAGCATGATAACAGCACACTTCCTGCTTCTCAGATGACAAAAAAGCTTTAGAATTTGAGGCAGACCGGACAGTTATCGCTCTTTGGCTTCAAGACAGATATTGGGACGTCCACTTTAAGGCGAAAAGGTCAAAATTTTCGAATAAAATATGTTAATATGAAAATACAAACCAAAATCTATAAACTATGAATCCAAATAGTCCCGTGTTTTTCATTTGGTGTCACTCTCTGTAAGGCTGCCTGTCACGTTGACGTTTCTCAGTGTTGACATCCACACTCTGCCGTAGCCTTCCACTGTAAATGATTTTAATGAGGAAACAGCTGAACGGCCTCAGCTGACAGAAGAGTACGGCTCCAGTTTTACCCAAATGAACGCAGATGCAACCAGCCCGAGTGCCAAAACTCCAAGGACGTCCGTCTGACAGCCTGAGTGTTGGGGATGGACAGGGAGGTCAGTGGTACGATCGAGAATTCTAGTAATGCTAATCTTACAGTCCAAAAAAGTATTGTATAGTATCGTGCAGTATCGTCTCATATAGTGTCGTATAGTGTTGTATAGTATTACACAATGTAGTATAGTATCATATAGTGTAGTGTATTGTATACTGTAGAATAGTGCCATATAGTATTGTTTAGTGTAGTATAGTGTAAGTGTAGTATAGTATCGCATAGTGTAGTATAGTATTGTATAGTGTAGTATAGTACCATAGTGTAAGTGTAGTATAGTATCGCATAGTGTATTATAGTATTGTATAGTATTGTATAGTACTGCATAGTGTTGTATAGTACCATAGTGTAAGTGTAGTATAGTATCGCATAGTGTATTATAGTATTGTATAGTGTTGTATAGTATTGTATAGTCTTGTATAGTACCATAGTGTAAGTGTAGTATAGTATCGCATTGCGTAGTATAGTATTGTACAGTATTGTATAGTGTTGTATAGTACCATATAGTGTAAGTGTTGTATAGTATCATATAGTGTAATTGTAATATAGTATTGCATAGTGTAGTATTGGATTGTATAGCATCGTACAGTGTCATATAGTATCATATAGTGTAGTACTGTATAGTATGGTATAGTGCAGTATAGTGTCATATAGTATTGCATAGTGTAGTACTGTATAGTATGATATAGTGCAGTATAGTGTCATATAGTATCGTATAGTGTAGTATCATATTGTATAGGGTAGTGTAGTATAGTATTGTATAATGTAGTATAGTATTGTATAGTGTCATATAGTATCGTATAGTCTAGTATCGTATTGTATACGGTAGTGTAGTATAGTATCATATAGTGTAGTACTGTATAGTATGGTATAGTGTAGTACAGTGGCATATAGTATCATATAGTGTTGTATAGTATTGTATAGAGTAGTGTAGTATTGTATCCTATAGTACTGTATAGTATTATATTGTATTGTACAGAAATCAGTTCTCTTTTCCTCTAACCAAATGCTTGCAAAAGAAAAACTGAATCATGAAATATTTGATAGTATTTTGGGAGTAGTTTCAGTTAAAAGTGTACTGTTACTGCGTGTGTGCTTTGATGTCCCACAGTACGGCTTTAAACTCATCTAATTTAAAGGTTGAATATTATGCAAAATGTTCTCTTTTGTTATTTTCAAAAACATACCTGGAGTTGCTTTTTGTTTCACTCGTACGAGTCTGTCTACATCTGCAAAGCTTTAAAATGCTCTGTTCCATCTCGTGATGTCATGAAGCAGAGTTTACATATTGAAAGTTACGTTTTACCTTTTGCTCAGTATTATTCTCATCATTGTCATGCTTTCTTAACATGAATAGGCTTATTTCCTCAGACATGACAGTGTAACGTGGCCTCATCCACTGCCTCTTTTCAGTCCACCATAGCAGAATACACAAAGTTCTAGCCTTGTACAACTAGATATTACATAAACAACTAGATCTGACACTAGTATTGTTTTCAGGAAGAGATTATGCACCGAGCATCTCAAAGCCTATTTTTACATTTAAATTAAAAGACATATTTATGTGATTCACAGTTTTGGCTTCACGAATAAACTTCCAATCCGAATCTTGCATGTGTCAGCCTTGTGGTCATTAAACCCAGTGTGATCGGACTGTGTAGTGGCAGCAAAGCTTGTACCAATTTCCTGAGCTAATTGAGAATCTGTCCTCTCTGCTTTGAGTTATCGTCTCTGCCTCGGTGAAGGTAAACAGGCTGCTCCCTCCCAAGAAGTCTGCACACTTCTGGGTCTCTTATTTCTGCTTTGCTGGATACCTCGGCCTTCTCTACGCATTCCTTATTTTATTCGATTAAAGATTTTAAACGCCATTGTTTTTTGTTTGGGTTCGTTTTTGTCCTGCTCAGTTATGGTTAAGTTAACATCTGTTGGAACCCAATTTTGAGCCTTGTTAAATTACCTCTTTGAGTTTATAAAAAATGTAAGTCTCAAAGTCGACATCTTTACTGTTTTAAAAGTATGAAAAACACAACTACTAAATTATAAAATGGTGACCCAAAGTTATTTCCTTACTTACCTTATGCATTCTGACCATTCTAATTATTCACTATGATAAGTTTATAAGCAGATTTCACAGAGGTTTATGCCCAAAGTTATTTCCTTACTTACCTTATCCATTATCCATTCCATTATTCACCATGATTAGTTTTTAAGCAGAATTTACAACAACTACCATGCTACCTGCACACTTCCAGATTTCTGGACAATAAAATGCGTTGTATTCGGATGCAGACAGTTCACAGCAGACTCGAGAACTGCTTCTACACATTTTGAGCACACAGAAAATCAGTAGACGGCCTTTAACTTAAATTTCGACTCCTGTTTTCCTCTCCTTTCATGTTTGCGCCAGTATCCGCACACAGCCTGCAGTTCTTGGAGGAGCTTTTGAGGGATAACTTGGAGAGCCGCAGATCCGAGGCTCTTGTCCAGCCGGAGCGTCAGCAAGCATGACTGGACAAACATGGCCGCCCGCCTTCTCCGAGTCATGCCAACGCGATCAAACAGCTCCATCTCCGGATAAAACAACAAACACTGGCTCGGGGGTCTACTGTCTGGACTCGCAGGATCGCGGCGTGGGTAGGTCCGGTTTTCCGTCAGTTTTCATTTCCGTTTCGACATCTGTTGGGATGTTTCGGCGCGTCGGATTAGCAAATACAATGGCGTCAAACAAAGTGTGCAATTTGTAAATAATTCCCGCAAAGCCCGAGACAGACAGAGTTTGGAGATGAGAACGTCAAAAGTGGCAAAACAGTAAATAGACATGTTCATTAATAAGGAGTTATGAAAAAATATAAATTTGGTGTGTCAAACTGAACTGGTGTGAACTGGGGTGTTGAAATTGTGAGTTTTTATCTATTTAAAACAGACCTGGGCTTTGTTGCAGCTCTCAGGCCCCTTTGCTTGACTCTGACCAACTCATTTAAAATAATTTGTAATTACAAAATAAACATAGTTTATTATTTTACCTAAGGCATGGAGTAAAGCTGCATGTTTTTTTATATTTTAGAAGTGCTTTTTTATGTAATTTTTTGTGAGACAGCCTAACTTTTTCATGCTTAGTCTTAACATATACACTGCAAACCCCAACAATTA
>KN490718.1:13572-25055 GCA_000787155.1 Scartelaos histophorus | reverse complement strand
TAATTGTTGGGGTTTGCAGTGTAGAGAGAAAACACTCCAACCTAAATCTGCAGGTTTGTGCGTTAAACATGTGTGAATGAAACAAAACACAACTCCATGGATGCTTTTGATGTAAGTTAAGTTAAGAGCAGCTGCTAAACAATCAAATCAGGAGTGCAATTCTTTTTATGGGCAGAATGTATTGTTCTTGTGTCCTTCAGCAAGACACTTATATGAATATAAGTGTCCATATATGAATACGTCCATATATGAATATAGGTTTGCTATGTTTTTGGTGGAAAGTTCCTCAGCGTCATAAGTGGGCAAATGTTCCCTTTCTTTTTGGAATGTGGCGCCAGCAGGTTCACTTTGTACATTTATACAGTTTATGGTCGTGACTTGATTTCACACACATTTACTAATAATTCAGCTTCTGTTCCATATTCGACTTTAATAGTTAGGTCATGCACAATTCCACTTCCCAATTCCGAGCTGTCCAAAAATGTGACATTGACAAGACATACCTTTGAGCAGTTATTGTATTAAATAGTTTTACAGCTTCCAGTATTTCAAAACCATAATTTTCCTCAAGTGCCTGGTCTCTCCTTCCTATCCGCAGCAACAGTGAAAAAATGTATGTTCCTGGAGTTTGATTGATTGGCTGTGTAAGAGGGCGGAAAGGCAAAGCGAGAATGGGAAAGCCAAAGAGGCCATTTTTCAAGCCCAGGAGCGCTGCTACGCCATAGGCCAGTGCACATCTGCGCTGCTACCCCCATTCACAAAAAAATGTTAAAAAGAGGAGAAGAGAGGCAGAGGGTACAAAGTCACTATACAGGCTCTATGGAGACAATGGGGAGGCTGCAGTGCGTAAACAAACGAACGAGGAAACAGTGTAAAAGTGTTTAGTAAAAGAAGTGAGAAAATAAGTATGGCAGGGAAATAAATTGGGTTCTGGACAAGACACTGCTACAAACAATACTTCCTTTAATGCATGCCAATTGGACACTGTTGTTTGATGGACAGGAACTAGAATTACCATAAAACTAAGAGACAAAAGACAGTACATTGAATAAAAATATTGTCTGAATGCATCAAAGTAGCAATATTTTTTATCAGCTATGAAATCTGTATCGTGGAGCCTGATGTGATCGCTCATATTGTATTGAGAGGAATGTATTAAAAGGTGCAGCTTTTCTGATGGACAGTCTACCATCTGCTGGCCTCCATGGAGATGTTATTGCTTTACCTGGAATGTTCCATGGTATGACATTAAACATATTTTTTAGCAAAACACAATAATTCCTTCTGTGAATAGGGATGACTCTTCGGAAATCTGAATTGTAATGTAGCGTAGAGCTGTCACTTGCTTGTAGGTTTAATCTATACTCTGGAAACTTCTCAATAAAGCAATAACATTTCCATGGAGACAAGAAGGCTGCAGACACTCCACTAAAAACTGTTACAGAGTGCACCTTTAACCTTATTTGGCCAAAAAAATGAATGAAATTGCGATCATTACATTACATAATAACACAAATCTTAAAGTTTTTTTGTTTGCAGTCTTGCTAATTGTAAATTCCATGTGATTGTGATGACTCTTATGAATGATACAGGAATAAACTATATCAGTGGCTCTCAAAAAGAAAACATTTGGCTTTGCGAGCAGCACTAGGTCTAAATCCAGCACATAATTGGACTTTTCCAGGTGTAATTGAGGGCTAAAGCAGGTATAACATTGGACTACATCATTTCCACTCTAATTCTAAAAGGAGGATATAAAATGCACTCTAAATGAGGCATACCAACATACTGAAATGCCCTCCAAGTGCCAACAGTGGTACGCTCCCTACAGTTTGACAAACACTGAATTATATCATTGTAACTTTGCTGGCATCAGAATCAGAATCTTTACGACGCTTTAATGTACAGAGTCCTTACATGGCTCATTCACACGAGTCAGCTATTGCACATCATTTCCATGTCTCAATTTAGAGTGTGGGAACGTTCCCTTCAGAAAACAGCTGCTCTCTCCAGGTATAACGTGTGAAAAAGATGCTCTTTGCTTAATTACTGCCATTTTGGTTTCCCTGGTGATCATTATCCATCACGTTTGAAGGCCTGTATGGGGAAATGTCACAACACTGTGTGGGACTGTCATTTACTCGACGTTTAAAAGCCAGACTCAGCTGTCACATTGACAAATTGTTCACTTCTCGAAGGATTATGGGGATTTTCATTAGACTTTTATGTGACAAAATAGTTTTGACATTCAAAAAGAACATGTTAAGTATTTGTATTTTTTCATTACCAAAAAATGAGTGAGTGATTTTTGAGTTCAAATAGTCCAATCTGCATTTTTGAGACAATCTGGAATAAATTGCAAAATAATAATATTGTGTTAATGATGTGTTTTGTGAATTGTGGTTTTCAAAATGAGATTTATTGAACTGCAAGACAATAATCATCATGGACTAAAACAAACAAAACAGAGCAAAAATACTATTGTTGAGTCATTATTTGAAATTATTACATTGCCAGTTCATTTATTTAGTCTGGTCTGTTTGTTTTTTTATTTTTAAATTGTTCTAGATGACTTCACTTTTTCATTTATGCTTCTTCTTCATTTCCATCATAATTTACTCTTCAGTAATTAAAAAATAGTCGCCCTTTGCTTTGAACTTTTCTTGACCCTGACATGGCACAGCCGTGAAATGAAAACCATTTCAGGAGACGTCATCAAGAAGAGACAAATGTAAGGGTTTGCAGCGCTCTATGTATGTATAGAAAATGTAGAAAGGAATAAACATTAACAAAAAAAAAACAAAACTGTCCAAACTTTTGACTGGCGGTGAACTCAATATTACATTTTTGCATATCTGATGATAACTTTATGATGCACCTTCCACCTCCACAATGTTTCTATATCATTTTGATGTTGCAAATGTGCAAATCAACCCATGCATTTTAGTTTGTCAAGTTATATACACAATTAGCATATATTATACAACTTGCTAACTACGCTAAATTTCTAAGTGCATGTTAGAATCACAACTCAAATAAAATGAAAGCAAGTGCATATAAACAAACTCTTGTGGCTTGCCCCTCTCTGCATATTGCCAAGCCTATTATGCCTCTTATGAATATTTAATTTGGCATAACATTACACGGGCCCTTTAAGCTTCACTTTCAAGGGAACAGTTCTTAATAGCTGCGATTAATCTGGGCCCATGTAAAAGGACTGACGGATGGCTCTCGTGTTAACCTTGGCTAAGTGTTATCAGGAGCATCGCTTTACAAATATACAAGTGACTCTGTTCTGGGTCAGAAAACAGATTTGACTGGTGCAGATGGTGATAAATGTGGTTTGTGTTATCTGCACCTCTCGCTGCTTATTACAGCTGCATAAGTAGTTCAGCTATAGGTCGTGTCATTATGGTGTTCTATGCAGCAGAGCACACCACCTGAACTTCACACTGCAAAAACTTTTGATGTGATATTTTAAAAACAATATTGTACAAAGTGGTATAGTTACGTTTAAAGGGCCTATTATTATGCTAGACTATTTTCTGATCTATGTTATAATGTGGTTTCCTAATCAAAAACAGACCTGGAGATGATTTTTCTTTCACTCACACTCACATCCTGCATATTTAGTTTTCTCAAACAGAAAACACCACCCACCTTGTGATGTCAGGTGGTGATACAGGAAGTGCTCCACTGTGTTCTTAAACTCTATACACTTCAATAGAATAATTTGGCCCTGGAGCTGCCAATCTCTACTGAACTAAAAGCAAAAGGTAGTTTTTAACTTGAAAACTACCACTACATGACATCACAAAGTGGAACAGAGCATTTTAAGCTTTGTACATGTAGACAGACACATGATACATAATTACCTAAACATGTGTGAAAGAAACAAAACACAACTCTTGTGTTTTTGAGAAGGTAAGAACATTATAACAGTTTAAAGCTCACAAGAGTCCAGTGTATGTAATATAGAACCTTGAAAAGGTACTGTGTTCTTGGGCAAGACACTTTACTCAATTTACCTGCAACCTGGTGATGGTGACTAGGAGCAGTATGTACCTTTTTGGTTAGGGGGTCCGTCACCTGCTGGTTACTATGGATATCACTGTCATTGATCTGCCTGGAATGTTCCACAGTGTGACATTAAACAGCTCTACCTACATTTAATACAATGAAGGTAGCTCAAAAATACCAGGCATTCTGGGTCTGAGCAGCTTCAAACCCACTGGGGAGCCTGTCATGAGCAGTGGGCAACTATGAAGTTGCAGGTTTGATCCCAGCTTCGACCATGTTGCCAAAATACCAGGCATTCTGGGTCTGAGCAGGGTTACCTCTCTGCATTTGATCCATGCTTCAACCCCACTGGGGAGCCTGTCATGAGGAGTGGGCAACTATAAAGTTGCAGGTCTGATCCCAGCTTCGACCATGTTGTAATTCAAAAAATTACTATGATTGAGATTTGTTCTTTTTTGCCTCAGAAAAAAACAGCTGCATGACTGTAAAAAGCTCTGTACAGTATCTTATTATAGAAAATCTCTACAGAATATTTTGTTGCTAAGGAATGAGTTGAGTTCTCCCAGCAGCTATTGGATGGCTGCATCATAGACAGGCACGGTTATACTTTAGTTTCTTATGTACAAGGTATGAAACACCATGAAATGCAAGATTGGAGTTTATGTTTAAATGGCGCATCTTACAATATTTTGTTATCTATGTTATAATGTTGTTTCGCCTACAAAAACACACCTGGAGTTGTGTTTTCTTCTCTCAAACAGAAAACACTCTGTTCCACCTTGTGATGTCCTCTGGAAATACAGGAGTGCTTCATTATGTTTTCCACACACCTTCACTAAAATCATTTGAGAGATTTCAGACCACTATCAGCCCGTGACATTACGAGGTAATTACAAAGTATTTTATTCTGAGTTTTGGAGATGTAGACAGACTAATAATACTGGGTTACTCACACGTGTGAATAAAACAAATCACAACTCCTGGTATGTTTTGATGAGGTATCATTATTATAACATGCTCACAAGAGTCAATTTTAATATAGGACGTTGGAGAAAAACTGAAATATGAGCCGATAGAAGAATCCCATGCATTTCAGATCATGTTTGTAGAGATCTAAAATACAACTTTGCAAAGGACATTTTATTATTATGACCATTATTGTGACCATTAAGATTTGGTATTGAAATTTCGATCAGTCCTAACCTCCACACAGACATGAAGACAATTCAAAATATTTTTCAAGTTTCAGGTATTCAAAACGTGCAACCTAAATGTTAGATGGAATAGAAATGGCAGACTAAAAAAAAACGTGCAAAATTGCTAATACTGCCTCTGAATAACTGCCCTGACCACATTTACACAACAAATGTATTTTTCTCAACAAAGAACCTACAGCCAGAGACATACAAAACAGTTTTCTTTGCTTTCCTTTCCAATTCTGGACGACAGAAGATTAAGCATTGTATCCTCCACCGCTCTGAGCTCTTTTCTCTTCTCTCTCTCCCCCCCATCCTCCGCTCAACAACCAGGCCGTCCTTAGCAGTCCAAACACAGACCGTCACCGAATTGTCATCAAAATGTCAGATAGTACGGCTCCGCTCCCGAGAGACCAACAGGCTCCCCGCGGTCCCATCACGCGCCGACAAATGGAACGCAACCTAAAAGTACACAAGGTTTCTGCCAGGCAAAACACAAGCCTCATCAAAAATACAAACTCGGCATCAGAGGAAAAATGAAGCGTGCTTTGTTTTCTACAGATGCCTGAAAGTATAATAAGTACCCACACACACGATCTCACACACTCGCTTAAAAGAACAGGTTTTGGGTTGCTTTGATACCTGAGATATTCATGTGTTTCAGTAGCTTTATGCATATGAGGGTCTCGCAGTGATTCCAAGGCAGTAGTTGAAGCTGTCAGCAATTTACCTAACTTTGAATATATGACAGCTGGAATTACATTTGTTATTACGCTTTAATTGGGGTTTGCTGTTCTCCCAACTTGCCTATTTCTGAGCTGCAGCCTCGCACTAGAGCGAATAGACGCTAGAGACAACAAAGTCTCAAACTTTTCTCAAAACAACCGGCCGTGTTTTGTGTTGCTTCAAAGGACGTGTTCGCATTTGCACATTCACCACGTCTAAATCTCGCTTATTTCTTGTTTATTTCGCAGTGTCAATCCGGGTCTGTAATGATTATCTGATGTTGTTGTTGTTTTGAATGTCTCATCGTGCACTTTGAGCTTCTTGCACATGCTTTTCCGATGTGTGCGTGTGGTTTTTTTTAAACTACAAATGGCAACAAAACTGGACTAACCTGTGACTAAACCCAGAATTAAAACTGGCTGGACTATGCTAAGCTCAACCCAAAACTAGAGCAGAACCAAACCAGATCTATAGAAGGACTAAACTGAGAACAAAGGACAAATATCGACACCTTCCTAAAATAATCGCATAAGTCATTTTTTCAGGTTTTTCAGGAAACACAAAAAACTCCCCCCAAAATTGAAATTATGGCAAGAAAACTTAGGCAAAAAGTGACTTAGGCGATTATTTTAGGAAGGTGACGATATGAAAAAAGAATTGATCTGTGATATCTAGAGACGCATTAACTCATCTGTTTGTGCTCATAATTTTATGATATGGCGGACTGACCAAAAATAAATACCAGCTAAAAGCATTTGGGATGTAAAACGTCTGTATCTGTGCTCCATACTGTCTCCCAAATGACACCGTATTTTGTTAATGATGAGGAACATTCAATAACATGAAAACCTACGCGAGCATAATTGGAATTGTGTTTCATTCACACACGTTTAACACACTGAGTTTTTCTCTCACACTGAAAACATTCTCTTCTACGCTGAAGGTAAAAGGTAGACGATGATGTGAAAACTGTCATCACAAGGTGGAACGGAGCATTTTGAGCTTTAGAGAGGCAGACGGACTAATAATAGAGGGTTATTCAATCATGTGTGAATGAAAAAAAACAAAAAACAACTCAAGGTATGTTTTTAAGGCATTATAAAATGAGTTAAAGCTCACAAGAGTCAATTTTGTGTGATATAGGACTTTCTTTTAATGATGAAAACTGAAGTGGCTGGAGGAAACCCACCCAGACACAGGGAAAAAACATGCAAACTCCACACAAAAACACTCCAAGAGGCAGAAGCTTCTTACTGTGAGGTAATAGTGCTCAAAGGATAACTTACTAACACTCAGAGTACCATTGATAATAGTCTCTGCATCGCTGTACACAGGTTTTGCTTTTTTACACTACTTCTTAACCCCTGCAGGCTACATTTTAACAGTGTTCTTTATAATTCAGTTTAAGCACATCGTGGCTGCACAAATGCCACAGTCTTGCACCATCTTTTCCATCTCCAGGCCCACAAGGCGTTGGGAGGACGTGACCCGAAACGGTGCATTTTAACCTGTCAGATCCCATTATTTCTGGTTAAAAATCCTCCACCCTCCACCCGCTCCCTCTCGCACGAGTCTGTCTGCTTCTGGGACCGCTGCAGTCGTAGAGAGGTGCATTTTTCATCACGTAGGGCAGTGTTATGGGATGTAGGCAGCTCACTCACCATGGTGCATTCGCTGTCCTCCTCCGTCAGCCCCAATCTGCAAAGAGTCTTGTCGTTTTTTAGCCAGAAGTCAGGGGAGTCCAAGACACTGTTCCCACAAAGCACCTGTAACACAGAGAGGACCATGGACAACTCAGATCTTAAAATGGAGTCCAGTTTTCAAGTGTGCACCATAATTACACTAAAGTTGCTCTGTTTAACATTTCTGGTGGAGGGTCCATCACCAGCTTCTCTCCATGGAGCTATTACTTGGCTTATTTCAACGGACGGCAGGTGATGTCACAAGTTACATAGAAAAATATATTAAATTACCAACTTTGGTTCTAAAGTATTAAACAGGATGAAAACCAGGATGAATGGAAACAAATTAAGAAGACATTGAGAGGCTGAGAAGGTAGATGCTCTGAAAAAATGGTTTGAGAGTGGTCGCTCATATTGCAAACACAAATTTGACAACAATAACATGACTTTTTTAACGATTCTCTGTGGAGCATGTTTAAATCCTACACAGGTCGCTCGACTGTGGCCAATGTTAGAGCAGCATACTTTAATTACGCTGAGGAAACATGATTTTGTTCTAATCTCTGGTGATGATCCTCCCTCGACAATTCCCCTCCCCAAAACTTTTGAAGGGAAAATTCAACTGTATCAGGACACAGGACAGGACAGTTCCAGGAGCAGAGGACACACTGTGAACATCCAGGAGGGTTATGAGAGAAGACTGAAAGTGAGGTTATTAGTTCAGATAAATAAAAATAAAATTCTCTGTATCTCCCTGTGTTTTGTTGAGAACACACAGAAACACACCATAGATAAAGAAAGTAAACCAACTAAAATTATTACTTTTTTTTTTTTTCTTATCTTCTTCCTAGTGAACATTTATAAAAGGAAGATGTTTGAGAACCAACAAACACCACAGATGAAGTAAATAAACCAACTAAAATGATTTGAACAGAATTATAGTTTTTCAGCATATACTTCCTAGTGAACATTTATCATATGTTTCTACAGGGTGATGTCACGGGAGGAGGACTTTATACCAGATGCCCTCCCTGTTACTGCGTTTTGAAGTAGAAAAGCAGCACATGGTGAGTATGTTTCTGCACGTACAATTCTAATGTTCATGTGATTCTGTCCTGGCCAATTATCGTATAAGAGAATAAAAGGTGCTTCAAGTATATTTAAACATGTACATGCAAAGTAGAGAATCATAATATAACCTTGTGTTATTCTGGCTTTAACAAGCAAAGTATTAGAGAATAACAGGCGCTTCAACTATAAGAGACTAACAGGTGCTTCAATTATATTTTAACACGTACATGCAACGTATATAATCCTAATTTAATATTGTGTTATTCCGGTTTCCACAGGCAGAGACCAGAGCTACTTCACTGGAAAAGTTCTCAGCTCCAACCAGATTTGTTTTTCACCTGAGCTCTCTGTATGTTTGATTCTGTTTAAGACAATACAGAACTATAGAAAACTAAAGACTTTTTAATGTATTATTTTACTTTCAACCCCTTTAAGAACATTTGATGTTGCATGTTAAAATAACTGTGTAGACAGAATAAATTATACATTAAAAATAAAACCATAAAAAGGAAAATTCTCATGATAAGATAAATATGCATATTCAACATGATTTGATCAAATTTCATCAACATGAAAAACTGACAATCATTTTCAAGCCTAAATATAATTTTATTTCATGCAGCTTTTTGGTCTTTAAATGTTCATATTAACCTATTTTATTTCACTACGTTTATATGTAAATAAATGTTTTCCTAATATGTAACTTACTCCAAATTTGCTCCTATAACCGCTAGTCTCAATGAACTTCATTTGACTGGAAATTCACTTCTTTCTACAGTCTGAGCAACAAGTAAAAGCTCATTTATCGAATACATCCTCTGCACTGTTCTGTTTGTAATCTGGTCCATCTCCTCCGAACAGGTGGAATCTTAGCAGCTGAGAGGAAACATCTGCAGCCCCACAGTTGAGGCTAAACCTTTTAAAAGTGACTAGAACCTGCTGCAAAACAAATACGCTTCTCTCACCTCCTATTTCTTGGCTCTTTCCAACAAATGCAATCTAAAAAATGCCATAGGCGCCTCGATATTTGTTTATTTATTGCTCTATTTCATTTGTTTTGGTCAATTTTCAAACGCCCTCTGGTGGTTGTTTCAGAAAATGGAGCCTTGACATTGCAAACGTTTGAAAATGTAAATGCAGAATGACACTTACTAAACTTGGAACATGCAGGATTTGTTTCCGTATAAAAATGGAGCATAAATGAGCCTTAACTCTTCTTGATGTAGGCTCTACTTTTACGTTTGATTTCTGTGCACCTTTGCTTATGTTGGTGACAAATCCCAATCCCGCTACAGTGTTCACATGCATTAACTCTCCTCTATCACCTTGTTACAGTTTGAGCTGTGGACAGGATCAATTGACCACCCATGGACCTCAGCATGGGACAAGAGGTCTCCAGGGTCCAAATCAATACTATGTGACTAAGCAGACAGCGCACAGTGGATATATATATATATATAAGGCCTGCTCTGTTCCCCCGGAGGGTACTAGAACACTCCTCCATTCTGCTGAGTGGCTCTTTTTGGTGGGGACAGACAAGTGCTCCTGTCATAATGATGGACGTGTATGTGTCAGGGGAGAACAGTGAGACCAGACAATCATTTTCAAAATAGAACAAAAGGAAATGTTTAGTCATCTGCATTAATGGTGTTTTGCAGTCTCAAAAAAGGTTGCAAAATGCTCATAGCACTTCACAACAAGCAGGCGTGGGATCTGAATTGCAAACCTTTAGGACAGAGGGCAAATGCTCTACCAAATAAACTCTTATGGTGAAGATTATGGTCAAAATTGCAGCTTTCAGTCTCCTTCAATGAATTCTGTGTGTGTTAAAAAGATCTGATCCTTAATGAGCTTATGTTATGCTATTTTCTGAACTACCGTATTTTTCGGACTATAAGGTGCATCTAAAATCATGACATTTTCTCAAAAATCAACAGTGGCCTTATAATCCAGTGGCCTTATGTGTGACCTTTGGTTGTGTTTAACCTCCAACCGATTTGATGTTGTCCACATTAGTCTAATAAGGTATTAGTTGGCGAGTCAGGAGGAGTAATATGTTGGCCACATATAGGGCGACTGTGCAACATACCGGTAGTTCTGCCGTGTGCTGTACAAGGACCCAAAATGCACCTGTTAAGAGACATGCACCATGCAGATTTCAGGTTTTGTATTTTAGTGTTAAAACTGAACAATGTTGAGAGGGATCCGGGCATGTTTGATGCCCAAATCACCAACTGTTAAACTTGTATTTTTGTGTTAGCTACAACTGAGAGTTATTGTAAATGACCTGAATAAAGTTCGATTTAACCGACACACGTTTTGTTTCTCTTATTGTGCCTTATAATCCGATGCTCCTTATGTGTGGACAATGACACAACTGACATATTATTTGATACTGCGCCTCATAATCCGGTGCACTTTATAGCCCGAAAAATAGAGTATTTTATGTTTTCTCATCAAAAATATACCCAGATTATTATTTTTTTCACATCTGTATAAAACACAAGTCTCATTCATCATTCATGTGCATGATTTCAGTCCTGGAATTGCCTGTTGCTAATGTAAAAGGAGCTGTTAACCTGAAAACTAGCGCTTCAAGACATCACAAGGTGGAAAAGAGCATTTTGAGCTTTAGAGATGTAGACAAACTAATAATAAAGGATTACTTAAACATGTATGAATGACACAAAACGCAACTTCGAGTATGTTTTCGATGAGATAACAAGGAGTTTTAGTTTTTGTGAGAGTCAAAATTGACTCTCACAAGAGTCAATTTTGTGTAATCTAG
>KN490717.1:0-24449 GCA_000787155.1 Scartelaos histophorus | reverse complement strand
GAACCTGGAAAAACAAGATCCGCCGTACAGGTTTGATTGGATTAGGGTGGACAAGAAAAATGAACAATGTCGCGCCCCGGTGTTGAAACTGGGCATTACGCATCCAAGAAACCCGGATCCTCGAATCGGGATCCTGCTCTGCACTCTTGCACTGAGCTCATATAAACTGTTACAATTACATTATCTAAGCATCAGAATGTATTTGACCAACAGTGAATAATAATAACTCCTAGATAAGCGCTTGTATCAGGGACGTGGCTTAACGCCACCTCATCACATGCCCATTACAACAGACCACGAGTTTCACATAACTCCACATTTATTTTGTACAACAAACCTTTATGGGAGCTTCTTCCACGTGTCATTGGGTATATGAAGTAAGACATGGCAGGTGTATTACACCACCATAGTGTTTGTGCTGTGGACATGTCCACGTTTCCAAAGGACGTTACGTGTGATCCTGGTGCGGACAATATGCTGACCTGCTTCAAACTTACCCCATGGACGTGGTAGCCGCTGTTTGCCCCCGAGTCCAACAAAAACGAGCTTTGTGACAGTCCCATTGTCTTACACTGTTATAACAACAGCAGTGAGTAGCAGAGGTAGTTAGCACGCATCCCTCTGCTGTGCGCTCTGGGTACGAGCAGCGCCCGCGGCGCACGGAGCAAGACCTGACTAATAAATAAGGATCTCAGAAACATCGAACTCCATTGGACCACATGTAGGCCCCTGTCAAGCAAGATAACTGCGATCATTATGAGGGATCAGGTAAGAAACCATTAGCAGCACAGAATTACAATATATTATTATTACACATGGACAGATTATTTATAGGGGTTTGGTTTGAGTTTTGGGAAGGCAGTTTGTGTCCACATGTGGATGTGCTGACTTTGGAACTAAAGCACGAACATCTGTCTTTTTCCCAGGGGTGATAACAGAAAACAAAACACAACAAACAAAACACAAAAACAAAAACCTGCAGGCCTGTTATGTTGTAATGAGTTTAAAACATTAGCAGATTGTGATTAGAAAACATTTCTATTACACACACACACGTGTCATTGGTGTTTGACCAACAGATCTGAAGCTCATGATATCTCCTTATTTTGCATGTAGTTTTTATCCACGTGGGTTGTTTATATTGGCAGGACACTTGCATCAGTCTTAGTGATATTTCCCCCTCTCCTTTTAGCTGGTATAAATAGGCCTAGTTCAACACAAGTTCAACACAATCCTCCAATCTTCACAATGATTTGGTGTTGTGTGGCTGTTGTAATTTGCTTTGGTAAGCTTGCTTTAATGTGTCTTCCTGTATTTTGTTTTTTACACTATATTCTTTCCTCTTTCTTGTTCAGGGCTCGTCAGGGCCGAGTCTCCCTTTGACTACAGAGTGCACAATAACAGGGTGATCGGGGGCAGTGATGCTAAACCACATGTGTGGAAGTGGCAGGTACAGTTTACTCTAAACAGCTGCTTTTATAACTTTTAATATGCTTTAATCTTTCTGTTTCTCCAGGTGTCTCTGCAGCTAGATTCTTACAATGAAGGCTCCTACTATCACATCTGTGGTGGGAGTCTTGTGGACCCGTTTCATGTTCTAACCGCGGCTCATTGTATCCTCAGGTTGGCTCTGAAAAATTCAAAAGTTGCATTTAAAGAGATGCACTTTGTGGACATTGCACTGTGTTCTGTCCAGCTCAGATCCTCAGCAGTACAGAGCAGTGCTGGGTGAGCATAACTTGGATGTGTATGAGGGCAGTGAGCAGTTTCTCCGTGTGGACAGTATTTTTGTGCACCCGTACTGGAATGGAGACCTTGGCCTTGGGTAACGCTCGGCACATATTAGTATTAAAGGTTCATTATGTAACTTTTCTGGTGGAGGGCCTGTCACCGTTGTTGTCATTCTGGAGATGTTATTGCTTTGGCTGGACATCAGTTCTACTGTGCGGCATCAAACATTTGTATTTACATGGAACACGGCCCAGTGCATTTACATGTATGAGTAAAAGACACACAGATCAGTTTAATCTCATCCTCTGTAATCTTTCACAGAAATCTCCATTGGGACAAGCAGGTTACAGAAAAGTTACTTCACACACCTTTTACATTCTATGACTATCTTACAGTGTTTTTTTGCTTGTTTCTCTATAGAAACGATATTGCTGTTTTGAGACTGGCTGATTCCGCATATGACAATGGTTTTGTTGCGATTGCCAATCTGCCTTATCCAGGAGAGACATTGCCGAATGGCTTTGAGTGCTTTATCACGGGCTGGGGTCTTATAGACTGTGAGTTGATAAACTGATAAATAAAAACAATATGGGAGTGTTGTAGAGGTTTAAATCACAAAGTACTTTGCAGTTGCAGGCAGTGTTCCAGATACCTTGCAGGAGGCTCCCATCCTCGTGGTGGAGCACTCGGTCTGCTCTCAGCCTGACTGGTGGGGCAGTCTGGCTCTGGAGACCATGGTCTGTGCTGGAGGAGATGGGCTCATTTCAGGATGTCAGGTGCTTGTTTTAGTGTTAAATCTGCAATGCACAACAAATGCATGTTAAGAGGTTGTCTCCAACACTCTTGGACATCTTCAGTTTAAAACTGGGTGTGAGAACAGGTCAGAGTACTATGCTAGAAAGTGCTGTTTAACTTTTAGATGGCAGACTTGTTGACTTGGTTGATTATCACTTGGTTATTATCAGTGTAATTAGTGGACTTAGTCACATGCAGCAACAACTGGCAGTAAATTAATCTCTCCGTTAGCACAAAAGAACTGAGGTTAAATGATTCTAACAGCTTCAGAAAGTGATGCATTTCAACCTCAAATTTCAAGTTGTTGTCAAATGAAAGGACTTAGTCATAAGATTAATAAAGCAGCTTCATTTGTAAACCCAAACAATAAGTATAATTGTCAACATGTGTGAATGTTTTGTTATATGTTGTTTTGATATTTCTTTCAAAATCTCCCTCAGAATTATGCTGGACTCTATGATCTATTGTCAATTTTTTAACTGTTCAGACATATCCAAAAGCAAACTGTCTAAATGGTGTAATTAATAGTAGTTCATTGTTGTGTAACTTGTATTTATCGTCCTGCTTGTGTGTCCCAGGGTGACTCTGGGGGTCCCCTGAACTGTTTCACTGACGGTGCCTGGAGGGTCCATGGTGTGGTCAGCTATGGTCCTGCCGGGATGTGCAACCAGCTGCAGAAACCCACGGTCTTCACCAGAGTATCTTCTTTCCTTGACTGGATATATTCAGTATGCATCAAAATCACATATTTAAGATACATTTGTAGCATGTTTTTAATATTTTGTTTTGGATTTCAGGTGATTTATAGTTAAGTTCATCAATGAACCCATCAATAAAATTATATATAATTTTAATAGTCTTTTTTTTTTTTCCACCACAAAAAGCTCAGAAGCGAAGTGAATATGGTTTTGAAAATTCAGAGTTCAGTGTGTTCAGTGAAAGCCCTACTGCTTTTGCCAAGTGAAATCTATGTATGAGCAGTATCTGTATATACATATTGTAGGTATTTTTTTAAGTCAGCAGGTGGCGTAAGAGTTCTTCAATTACTGTAAAATAAAACACACAACATAAAGCATTTTAGTTTATAGAAGGGGGGTCGAAACTGTGCACTGGAGCATATCTATCTATCTTTTTTTTTTTATATTCCTTATTTTATTTTTCAGACCTTCAGCTCTGCTCTTACAGTAATTTTTACAGAAAATGTATTATAAAGTATTTCTACCACTATAACCATATATTTCATTGTAACAGACACCTACAATGAACGTCTTGTCATTTCACTTTAAAAAAAAAATGAAGTACATTACAGAATGACCAAAGTAGGCTATGGGAGACGCTAAGCTGTGCAAAGGGTCAAAGGGTGAAGAGCCACAGAAGTGGAGCACTTCCTGTCATAAACTTTGACCCTAAACAGTAACTTGTCGACAGAAAACTCCGGGGAATGTAAACAGCACAGCACACGCCTCCACAGAGACCACCCCAGCCACACTACAGTACAGACAATTGTAAAGAGCTGGCTGGACAAAGAGCTGCGTGCTGCACTTCTGCTCTTTACAGTCAGGACTCAGGAGTTAGTGTGACTTTATGATCTCCACATGATTTTCTGGACATAACACATTTCTGTGGTCAAAATCAAAACTGAGGAATGTTTCTCAGGCTCCATGTACAGTACACATCAATTTATTCAAATGTCAAGGCAAATAAGGGCAAATGTCAACACACTTTTAGAAAAAACTTTTTTTATTTGGAGGGACAGGCTGTCAAAATGGCTTAAATGAAAGAAATTGTTTTGAACAGCAGGTTAATGTGTGAATATGTAAAAAATAAAGCAGCTTTGTTTGCTCTGCAGGACCATTCAAGCAGAAATCTGTACAACACAAAAGGCATCAAAGTAAGACACATTGTTTGAAAATGAAACAGCTGTACTGTAATACATTACATTGATAACACTCACTGGTGCCATGTTCTTCATGTTAAATGATGTTTTGTACAAGAGAAACTAATTGTTGCAAAAGTCTGTGCCCATTTTATGGCCAAACACATGGATTTTAAAGTAATGAAAAAGGCAAAAAGCGAATAATACATTTCCATTGTGCACACTGCACTTTTCAAAGTATACAATGAATCAGAACAAGTTTGAAGAAACAGGACCTGCATGCATACGTCTAAAGGGTCCACCGGCTGTAGAACAGCTGTAAGAGGGGACATATGTACATCGACTCAACACTTCACGCCCTCCTCTCAAGAATCAGGCAACGCTTTCATGGTCAAGCTTTTGTACATGATAAAAATTGTATAATATATGCAATTTTTACCCACAAAAAACTTTTAATTTATAACATTGTAACCCAAGTCACAGACTTCCAAAACTTCAGAATACAATCAAATTGATCTTTGCAAATGATTCATTTTTAATGGCATTTGAACATATCTAAGTCCGCCTATGAAAATACTTCAAAATGCTAGAGCTATAACCTTCATACATAAATGTCTCTATAATTCATATATTACAAAGGTTGTCCCAAATTGAAAATTATTCATTAGTCTCTTAATAAAATATTTGTCAGTGATTAGAATTTTTTCAATCAATCTACATAAAATTAGTTACAAAATATTAGTGTCTTTTCTATGGTTACAATATAGGCAGCCATTTAATAATAGACCCAAACTTTAGTTTCAGTGATTAGGGAGATTCCACAGTTTTCAGTCCCAAAGCTTAAGTGGAAGCCCTGTGCACAGGCCACTGGCAGCATGGCTCCCTGATAACAGGCACATCCAGTAAACTCCACTACAGCCCATTTTATTGCCCAAAGGTATAAATTAAATAACTACTGAAATAATGACATAATAAGTTATAAAAATGTTAAATGAATACGAGAATAGATATTAAATACTTTGATGGACTTGTGGTCCCATTTCCCATAACAATGCATTAATGTAATTCGGAAAAAGGAAAGAAGGATTGCACTTAGAGGTGAATATTAAACCACAGTGCTTGGTGAATGAAAGTAGGCTTTAGCTGAAATAAATAAAAATTAAATCATAAAGAAAATAATTTAATTCAAGGGTATTAAAGACAAAACAGCTACAGCTTCTATGGTATGAGTGTTATTTTCTAGTTAGCCAGCACACAAATCATGTCGCAGTGAACTGCTGAATCCACCCCATACAACCAAAACAATGCCTATTGATACTTAAGTCTGTTCACAGATAAAGTGCTGATTGAGGAGCTTTCTGAGGGACTTCTGTACCATACAAAACCCAGGATTTAGACAGCGTGAGGAGAACGGCCCATTTGAAAACAGCAAAGACCGCCCCCTTCAGGCTATTCAGAGTAAGCACTGAGTCTGACGGGAGGACGCACATTGGACTATGTTTGTGATTGGACTCAGGTCTCATTGAAAGGCCATCACAGCAATGCTCTCCGTACATTGCCTCCAAAAGCTAGAAAGCTAGAAAAATATCCCTGAGGTGCACATTCAGCTGTGTTCGATTCCTGACAAGGCCCTGTTATAAAGGTCAACTCTTGTAGCATATGGTTTGGTTCAAAAAGCTTTCTTAGGAATTGTCAGCCATCATTGGTTTTCAAGGGCCATGTCAAATTATATAGTTTTACCACTAGCTGCCATCTCACACAGCAATACTCCCACACGCTTTGCTAACATTTTGAAGGCAATTTGAACATTTTAGGCAAAAGGGAATCACAGCTTCCTCCACAAACCACTTCTTAGACATCAGTAATCTTACTGTGTGCATGTATAGTTCACCCCGTACAAAAGTTTTTTCTTGCTTGTTTTAGTTAAACTTTCACAGATTCCATCACAGACAACTTCATGGCTTCCTCCAACAGCTGATTGTCTGTAAAAGTGGCAGGGGGCTCCGGGACGGACTCGGAAAGGCCAATGAGCGACTCAAGGAGGCATGTGCCGGGGTCAGAGGCCGCGGGGAGGCTGGGGTAACTAGGCAACTGGAACTGAAAATAGGTGTCCATGTGTTCATACTCCTTCAGAGAGTTGTAGAGCGAGCTGGGCCCGAGGCAGGGGAAGCCGTCAAAGAACTCCAGGTCGGACTCAGAGGACAGGCTCAGGTCCATGTTGTAGCTGGCCGAGCGGTCCACGGTGGGGGAGGGGGTGCGGGGTACACTGCCACTGTGGAACAGAGCGTTTCCTTGGTTGGCATTTTCATCTATGAGTTCTGAAATGGCTGTAGCTCGATTGTCTGTTTGTTCAGAGTCCAACAAAGCAGAGTCGATGTTGTCATTTTCATCTGCAAAGTCTGCTATGCTAAAGCTACCGAAGGCTTCAGTGGAGGGCTGCTCCTGCTCTTGCTCTGTGCTGTCCCTTTTGCATTTGGAGCAGGTCTGTGTGGTACGGAGACTAGAGCCCCTCTCCATGTCTGTGTCCATTTGTGAACAGTCACACTGTCTCTCCCCTGCCTCAGAGTCCTCGCTCTGCCCTGAGGAGTCTGATAAGTCTGTCATGTCACTGCTACAGCTGTTCTCCTCTACCGCAGACAGCTCCGACCCAAATGTGAAGGAGGGGGCCATGGATAGAGGGGACAGGGGTTTGTGAGTGAGGCTGGCTGGGCTGTTGTGTACAGGGGCCGCTTGAGGCCGTCTGCTCTCCTCATCACTGGACTGCTCCTCCAGCCTCTTCTCCAGCTCCAACTTCATGATGGTGTGGATGTAGTGCGTCTGTACCCGGGTGGAATTGAACTCAATGCGCCCCTCAGTGTTTCCACAGCCATCTTTAGTGCAGCCACAAGGGAAGGAGGAATGGTCCATCTAAAAAGACATGAGATTGTTTGGTTAGGTTGTTTTGAATGCCATGTGCACAAAGCATAGCCCTTTTATATAATTGAACACATTAAGCAGCATTATCCCTGGATCCTCACCTGACATTTGATGCCTGCTAAGCTGCAGCCGCAGGTCTCTGGTTCACAGAAGCCCTGACAGTCACAGCCACAGTTTTCCCTGGAGAGCCGGAGCTCATGCAGCTGCCTCTTCTCCTCCTTGTCGATCTTCTTGACCCCAGCCGCTTTGAGCAGGGCGTAGCGCAGTTTAGATGTGTATGGCTGCAGAAATGAGCCCTCTTCCAGGTTGGCAGCACTCAGGTCCAGATCATGCTCAGGGATATCATCCACAGTTAGCCTCTCTGCTTCCTCACTCTCCTGAGTCCCATTTTTAGTCAGCTGGACAAAGATAAGACAGTATGTTATTTATTAGATCATAAAAATTTAGAATAAATGTCACATATTTTAATTGGATTCTAGCTCACCTTTTGCTTGAGCACCTCTAGTTTCTCCTGTTTGAGCCTATTGAGAAGTTTCTCTCTCCGCAGCAACTTCTGCTCTACAGCAAACTCCGCAAGCGTGTAAGTGCGGAGCGCAGTGTGCCGAGGAGTCATGCCCAGAGTGCAGCCTCCTCTGCTGGGGACGCTGGTGAAGCCTTGGCATCGAGGGAAGAAGAAGACTGTGACCTGGTCAAAGGTCACGTTGGCTCGCCGTGCCCTCTTTGTTTTCTTTAGGATGGATGTCGCTGGAGAGAAAACGGTGCACATTAGCGGTGTACTCCAACAGTTTGTACTTTTAAATTGTAGTTTCTCTATTGCACCACTAGAGAGTGCTATGCTGTGTCTATGAGTTCTGTATGTTCAAAGCTGAGCGGACTGTAAATAGACACCCCACTGATTCATGGGTCTGCTCCTGGACCAAACCTTATCGTGTACCCAATTAAAACTACTGCTACCAGGAGTACAACACACTTACATCCTGTAAAATGAAACCCAACCTAAGAGCCTATTCAGCCTGTTACTGGGCCTACTGTGCAGCACAAAGCACCCAGCCCAGGAATTTCCCAGAGCGTCCAGCCAGAGGAGGAAGCAGAGCTGTCAGGATCACAAACTAGAGTGCAAACTGTCAGAGCTACGGAAAGCCAGAGGGAAGGGAAGGGGTGTCCCAGGGCAGAGGAGAAAGTGCCCGTGCTTGTCTTATGGCTCCAGAAAATCCCCTCCAATGTCCCAGCCAGGAAGTCAAAGGGTCCGTTATCTGGTAAGACCATTCAACTGTGAAATAATCCATCTCACTGTACCCAGAAGCACACAATAAAAGCATATGGGAATAAAAGAGAACATGTGTGGGAACGAGCCCAGCAAATACTCGCTTTAATCTAAATTCCATTTCCAAGCCTGAGAATATTCATCACCACTTTAGCCTCAGCGGACGAGCCGGTTTTTCCCTTTACCTAATTTGCCACAGGGCTTTTATGAAAACAGAAATTATGCGTAATATCTAGCTTGGACATTGCATTTATTATTTTGGGTTTCCTGATTTTACCATTTGTGACACTCGGAATGGATTCCTTTCTGAATCAATCTCAACATGCTTTTAGTTTTAATACAGCTGAGAGCCTGACACAAAAGCTGCCCTGTGTTTTCCTGTCTGCACTAAATCTAATACTACACAAACTGCCACCTTCAGCAAACATCAATCAAACCCGGTGAGGCTAATGACAGGAGCGCTAGACTAATGATACCTGCCTGGCTGCCTCCAAATGGGATGAGAAAGGATTTAGTGGCTGTTTTTCCTCTTTATCGAACAATGCCAAAACGCTCTCTGTCCAACACAAGCAAAGGATTATAATGGCGCACAGAATGAGAGACGCCCACTTCGCTTGATTGTCCTACCCTGGCTCTTTCTGCACCTGTGTTGGGTGAGGGCCCGAGCTCCAGACAAGGCACTGTTGTGTTCTCAGCTTTGGCCCAGAGCCACACTCCTTCTCCTGCTGGCTGAGAGCCCCGCCATCCTGGAAACCACTGTTTACACTACTCCCTTATGATCCCAACCTCTCACCTGAGTGTCCCCTTAAGACCAACACAAATACATAGAAGCAAGAAGTGGCTGGATTGGGGTCCCTACAGTGAAAGAGGAAGTGTGCCGGGAAGGAAGTAAGGAACCAAGATGCTAGGTGAGCAGCTGTTGTATAATACAATTAGCCACTTAGCAGCTTTGGGGCATGACATCAAAGCGGGTATTCATTGCGGTAGTCTGAAATCATTCCTGTGAAGTGCTTGATGAGCTGCCAGCTGCCTAAATTCCTTAACCTCTCTCTCATATTCATTATAAGTTTGTTATCGAAGCCTCCGTGGAGCAGTGAAGACCGGGGCGATGGGGTGAAGCCCGCTAAAAGGCCCCATGTGTGATCTATTGTGGATGCAGGAAAGGAGAGAAAGAAGGGAGGGGGTTAGACTCACTGTTGAAATGGGTTGCTGGGGAGCTGGGGTTGCTGGGAGTGGAATCCAGAGTGTCTGAGTAGCAGCTCTCCCCCTCCGAGTCCCAGGCCGAGCAGGCGGAGGAGAGAGAGGAGGGGGAGGCAGACGAGTAGCAAGGATCCTCGTCCACCTCCTCGAACTTCCTCTTCAGAAGCCCACTCATGGTGACGGTGTGGCAAATCTGCAGGTGACAAAGGGACAATTAGCAGATGAACTGAGTGTAATTGCGTGCAATTAAACTAAACATGGATTAGAATATAATAGTTAGGCCTGCATATTATTTGCAAAAGGCATATTAGTAAACAAAATATCAGTTACGGCCCATATAACATACACCTAAAAAAAATTATGCTGTAACCAATTAGTACAAATTTGATTAGATATTAGATAAAATATAAGATTAGATATTTTTACATTTATTTATTTCATTAAAATTAGGGATAGTGCATTTAAATGTGTCTGCAAGTACCTTCAGGATAAAATATACCAGAGTTAGCACAACAGCAAAATTTGATACATCTGGGGCTGTTTGTTTATAATGTAGCTTTAAACTTCAGCCAGAATAGTTAAGAAAAGTATCAATAGTGTTAAAAAAAATTATAAAATCAAATAACATCACTGTATTTAACATGCAATCCTCGTTTTAAAGTAACACTCATTTACATCCAGGACCATACAAATACATCTATCTGCACTCAGAGGCAGCTAACCATGGCACAGGAAGCAATCAATCAGCCCCTATTCGCATAAGTCAACAATTACCGGACCCACCCTCCTGCGAATCCCATCAGCTCAGCAAACGCATTGATTAGAAAACACACCAGCTCCAGCCTATAGCACCATTAGGCTAGCGCGTGTCCTTTTTAACACCCCGGTAGTAAATATATGTTCAGGAGCGGTGCATAGCTGAGATGTTTTTCCTATACAGCCACTGTGCACACATTCTACCAGAGCTCCCACGAGAACCGGCTGCTGCCTCAGCGATACAAACAATCAATCCTTTGAGCGACAGACACAGGCAGACAGGAAGAAAGGAGACAATCGCCATTTAAAGCCCGCCTCATATCTTTAAATCTGATTATGGCCCATGAATTATTTCCCCAAAACGAATCAAGCGGGCATGTTCCAGGAAATAAAAGCACAAAACATTGCTGTGAAGGATAACATGTCAATAAGTTAACAAAAAGCAGACTGGATTTTCTTTGAGAAGGTGGTGGTTAGGTCTGTCACAATAATCACAATGTGAACTTATAGACAGTGGCGTAAATGTGTTTCAATATTATCACGTACATTTTCTTCAGCAATATATTGAACTTCAAAATGTGTTATCGTGACAGGCCTTGTGGTGGTCTACTCTAAGAAAGGGAGGATAGACGGCATAACTGGGCTCGGGTCCATCTTAGACACTCCCTAGTACAATGATGTGTATTGCAGTTTTTACTTTGCCCATAAAGAGATCATTTCACCATCAGACTGTTTATAGCCTACACATTCTCAGCCAAAATCACTTGCAGCTGCAGTGGCGTGGGTATGGCGTCCTTTTTTCCCTTGATTATTTTTAGCAGCGTTTGTCCAAATATTTGCTCGGTCAACACCTATAAAATGATAAGGCATCCGCTAACAGTTGAAACAATCTTGCGTTCTTTCTCTTTTAAGCCTGGCTAATTAGAGAGCGCTTTGAATGTGTCTAAAATTAACTTGTTAGGGAGTAAAAACACAGTGCAGACACCTAAACACAAAGTGAATACTAGGTCTGCCGTGACACTGGGAGAACTTGGCAAGATTTATATGCAAGCTTTGTCTTATCAGCGGGTTATGCAACGTCAGCGAAAGGTACTGAAGGGAATGAGGGGCGGGGCGGGGGGGCACGTGGGCTCCAAGTGTGCAACTATCGGGTCATTTCCTACATGCAACAGAGAGCAATTATGCAAAAGAAGTTCTCTACTGGACAAGGATGAAGATTCAAGGGCAAGGGCTGACACCTTTGAGTGGGCCACACATAGAAGGTCATTGTTTCAGGTTTTCTGCTGCTCTCAGATATTGTTGTCCCCCCGGCGGAGATAGTGTGTATGATGAATGAATCACCTTGCAATAGGTCAAGCTGCATTATAGCAACAAACATATAGCTAGCCTAGCAACCTCCACCTTGCACTGAGCCGAAACAGATTCTGGAGTCACTGGAGCATCAAATAATCTCCAAATTGCTTTTTACACATCCGGATTATCTTGTTGTGCCTTTTGAGGAACACCTGGTCCGGGCGCAGCATCTGTTGTATTTCCGACAGTGTGTGTTTTTTAAACACAGTTGCATGTGTGTAGAAGAATGCACAAAAAGATTCACCTTACATTTTTGCCCCCCGACTCCTGCTCTTAATTCAGCGTAAAACTGAAAACAAAGCTGTGAGCCTTCCTCGGGGGACTACATAGAGCCAGCTAAGCAAAGTCTTTTTAATTAAAAGCTGCAGTGAGGGAGAAGAGGGGAGAAGAGGAGGAGGAGGAGAGGGGAAGAGGGGGAGGAGGGGGTGGCAGGCAGCGGTGTTAGAAGTGGGTCATTGTCTCCTGACTGCAGTCTACCTGACACATTGATTTGTTAATCCTGTTCAACGGGCAGAAACAATGGCGCGAGGTTAATCCTGGCATGGGGACGGCTTGTAGTCAATCTGGAGGTGCTCGGCCGATGCCTCCCCACAGAACAGGGGCCCTGGGAGCAGTAGTAGCAAGGACTGAGGACGAGGGATAAGAGACAATTCAGCAATAGAGTAGAGAGAGAGTAAGAAGATAACCCACTGCAATATTATAGAATACATTATGCAAACTTCAACATTTATCTTAAGAAAGTATATGGCTACATAACTTTAGAAAAAGTTCCAAAACTATCAAATCTAATTCCAGATATTACGATTCTTGTGTAAACCTATTAGCAAAGTGCCATATTCATAAAAGTAAGACATGGTGCAAAATTCATTCATACTAAAGACATTATCTAAAAATATAATAAGTGAGGAGGAAAGCCTGTTGAATCTTCCCTTTACTATGTATTGTCTCCTGGTCTGACTTTGTTTTCTTATTAAGGTCATATCGCTATGCTTATTTGCCTCAATCAAATGTTGGAATTTATTTTATGTGTTTCTGTGTTATGATTGTATTACTGTTATTCTAATAAAAAAGAGGAGATGAAAGAAGAAGTCTGTAAGAACAGAGCTGCTGGTGACTAGGAGGGGATCTGAGCAGACAGCCCAGTCAGAGAGGCACGGCATGTTTTTAACGCGCACTAAATTATGCATGGCTGTCATTCCATCAAGCGCACACGGGCGGGCTGATAAAAGAACGCATCTGCAGAGGTGCTCCCCAGTTGGTTGTCACAGACTTGGAGAAGATGGATCATTGACTGACGAGGAGATTTGTCACCACAAGTACCAGCGCGGATCAAGTCAGATGTACAGCTATGTCATTGAAATGAGATTAAGTTGATACACGCGGCTACAGGCTGCTAATGTGAGCGCGCAATCTCTATTCATTTGTATTTGATCACAGACAGCTCTTCAAGTCCTCATTAAGGCATCAGATTAAGTGCCGTCCAAAAGGGAGCAAGGCAAACGTTTGACTTCATTATAGTTAAGAATGCCCCATCATTGACTATGTAGACAAGTGGCCATGAAGCATCCTCTGTGTTACTTTTAGTTTAGTGGTAATGCAAGACATGTTCCTCGATACTTGAATGATTATGGTACATTATGTGGATTATGCAAATTAATAAAAAAAAAAAAAAATCATACTTAAGTTATAAGTTGTCACAGTCTGCTTTAAGAAGTTTTGAAAAAAATTACAAAAATGTTATAGTCTAGAGAACAAAACTAATATGATGGTGGCTCATGTGATACTGTTGTCTAACCTGAAAAGTGGGAGTTATACCCCTGCTCTAAAAAGTGTATATTAAGTGTATTATTCACCACATTAGTTTGTGAGTGAATAATGCATTGTAAAACCTTTGAGCATTTAGAAGAAGCTTGATATAAACCGTATGTTTCAGGAAATGAGCAAGAAGTTTGATTAGTACCACATCACCTAACATAGAACAGCAAAGCATGTTCAAAGTACCGCAGGCAGGCCGTGCCAAGTCACCACTCACTTTGTCCCTTTGCTCTCTCCGTCCAGCCCCTTATGTGTCTGATAACAACGTGCGAGGGAGACACAAGTTGCACTAATCTTAGCCAGCTGGGAGCACTGACATGGCACGGTGACAAAGGGCTGTGCGCCGCTCAGTGCCACTGGAGTGCAGTGCTCATAAAATGTGATAATGATGAGCCTGGGAGTTACTGCGAGTGTGCACGAGCATGTCTGAGCGAGCGTGCACATGAACTGTACTACCTGAGGTTCCAAAGGTAGCACATCGCTTCACAACTTCACAGCCCTGTCACTAAAGAGCACAGTCCCGGATCAGAAAGAAGAGAGCACTGGCCCAAGTCCAGCTGAGGGGGGATCTGGAGTCAGCTGTTCCCCAGTAGAGCTCCACCTGCTGGTTCAAAGCTGCCAGCATCTCTGTGTGTGTCTAACTATGAGCCTGTTGTTCTCACCACTGGGGCTCAGTGCCACCGTGCCACAAAAACATTCTGTTCCTCTGAATCCAAAAAGGCGAGGTAGTGGGAAGGAGCAGCAGGATTGTACAAAACAAATAAATAATGTCATGTCTCCAGGCCACAGGAATTCTTTCTTGGCAGCGGATCCCAGCGGCTGGAATAGTGGGAGAAGAACACAGGCTCTATCTAACCCAGATGTGTTTTCTGCTGCTAACCACTGGAAAGTCCTCGTCCCATTAGGCTGCCCAAAGCAAGTAAAGGCTGCCTCTCCAAGCCACACCTGACAGTGGTATTAGCTGGAGTGCTCCTCATATGCCCTCTGCTGTCACTCATCTTTTATGCACAACAAACCTCAATACTCCATAGACAGTCATGTGCACATTAATCTAAAAGGCATCAAAGCTTCAATCTTTTTGTACGCCGTAGCAAAACATCTAGAATTTCATTGCTAGGGCCAAAACTGCACTCCTGTCCACTGTGGAGGAAGGGTGGAGGTTGCAGCGAGTTCAAGGGTCATGTTCCAGACTGGGAGACTTGGTGCACAGCATTCTAGGAGAGAACAAAACAGATGGTGGTATAGCTCTCCAAACGAGCCTGTGTGGACTTTACTTCCCTCCAGCACAAAAGCGATGGGGCCATCGTTTTTGCGTGACTGAAATATAAGGGAGTACCTCACTTGAACCCATCCTGTCCTTACCAGCTGAGGACACAGAAACTTGGGTTTGAGAATGTGTTTGTGAAAGAAAGAGACAGAGAGAGACACAGAGAGAGCAAGCACAGAAAAAAAGAGAGAGCAGGAAGTGGCCATCCAGATTATGGATTCCACTTCTGACAGCTGAAGGCACCACAAGGTTAGCTGTGTAGAAAAAACATGTGACACCAGTGTAAAGACTCAAAAGACATGCACTATCCTTCATGTGTATTGCTTAAACAATATATCTTAACTACAGTGTAGAGACAGCCAGAAATATAAATGCTAAATCTTACATTTTATAATCTTACATTTAATACAAAATCTGCACACACAAATCACCAATAAAAATAAAATATTAAACAATTAGATAAATAATGGCATAAATATTTGATGAGAAGTGCAAAGACTTAAGCTGTAATAGCAGTGTCTATGAACAAAGGATCAGCTCTGTAGCCTGATTCCAGAAAACATAGTTCCAGAAATTATCCGGGTGAGGTCGCGCTAGAGACGCTTTCATTGACTCAGTAGCTCTACTGAGCATACAGTGAGCTTGTGTAATATACCTGCAGCTGATAACGCACAAGTGACATCTTATGGTCACGATTACAGAGATAAGCACTTTAAACGCTCCCATCAATGCAAGACTTTTGGTCATGCGTAAAACATGACAAAGAATAATCAACATGTTGATACGAGAGACATCTGTTCAAACAATGAACGCTCTACTTTACCAAAAGCACCTGGATAAATTCCAACAAGCCCCAAATAAACCGCGTCAATCACGCGTAAATCTCATGGCACACGCGTCCAGGTGTCCAGGGCATAGTCGGTGGCGTTCCCCTGTTGACCCGATCATTCCTCGTGATTAATGCTAATTGTAGTGACAGCGCTGCTATCAGCTGTACTCAGATGTACTCAGATGTAGTGCCTTCAGGAGTCGCTCTAGTTACAAGAGGCGCACCAGCACCGCGGAGGTGATCAACTCCACACGGCTCCACAAAACACAAAGACAAACCTCTCCAACACTTCGCGTAAATGTAACGACAGCACAAAAACTTCACTTTAAAGCTCTAAGGAAGTTCATCCAAAAGCCACATATTGTCAACTATCAAGAGCTGATCAATCAATGTATGACCCAAACTGGTTAGAACCTGCCCGAAAACTCGCGATTTCACTGTGTTTCACCTTCGCCAAAGTAAAGTGTTAAATGCCCCGCGTAATGAACATGCCGGTGTGTTTAAATGCCCAAGAACAAACTATTTGCTCCTTTCTTTGGCGAGGTTAAGCGCAGACATTACACTGTTCAAGACCCAAACGCGAACTCTCCGTTGTGTTTGTAGTACTCACCACCAAATTAAGTCTCCTTTCAGCATTAGTGACCAAATCTCGTCCAACGAACTACCGAGGGGATAAGGGGCCAGTAATCCAAAATGGAGCGGTCTAACCCCGTTTGTCGCCCGGGTACACGGCTCCTCCGCTATTGTCTGTGTGCCTGTGTGGCGCACGGAGCTCCGCAGCAGCTGAAGCGCTTCCCTTGTCTGTAGCAGGTCTGCCGAGAAGCGCAGCCTTTTCGTCAGTGGAAAACTCCCTCCTGGCGTCTGTGTCTGACGCAGACGGTGACACAAGGAGACTGCCCACGCCGCTTCCTGCCGGTCCTCCAGTGTTACTGTACTACCTGAGCCACAGATCACGTACCAGTCATGTCAACACAGTCAATGTGATTTTAATAACACAATGTAAAACATATTTAATAGCTCTGGTGGCCACTGTGGGAATTTATTTTACATCAGCCAATCAGAGAGAGAGCTTGATCCTCTACTACGAGCCTGTTGTTTTAAAGTTTAAAAAGAAAGGCTCCACTAACTTATACTGTAATAATATAATAGGCCATTTCTCTTCGCTAAAGCCTATAAAAGTAAATGATATCAATAGTAAAGTGTGAGTCCAACAAGTGCCTGTGACGTGATAGTGGGACTTTAGGCGGCTGAGTCTCATTTCCAGTTTATGAAAACACTGACTAAGCTCACTCATGAAATTCTGACTCATTTCACTGGATTCAGGAGATGTAAGAAGCAAAAACACAGATGACTTAAATTCACTAGAAAGGCACGAGTATGTTACAGAAATTAGATACTATTTCATGATCTGTTTTTTCCTTCTCAAAATGTGAAATGAAGGAATTAAAGCCAACAACTAATAACCTTCAGTGTTTAAGAAGGGGCTAATTAAAAACTATAATGATGAAGCATTATTCATGTTAAAGCAGCAGTGTCCCCTCTTATCCAAGGCCACTAAACGACCACCTAATCAAGCACATGCCTAATCCCATTACATCTAAGTGATGAATTAGAAAAAAAGACGTATTCAACACCCGTCTTGTGCTCCATTTCGGTTTCTCTTCTTGGCAACAATGAGAAAATCTGGTATCTCGTCCCTTTATCTTCCCCCTAAGAGAAAGCTCAGCAAATAGACTGGTCTGGTCTAGTCAGGTCTAGACTGAAACTTGCCAGTAGATATCAGTATTTTGCTCTGTGGTATAGTAGACTTGTGGTTGTTTGACTTCTCTGAAACCAAGGACATTAGTGCAACAACAAAGTAAATAGGCCAAATGTGTTTTTGCATGTGTTAATGTGAAGATTCTCAGTCAGTTTTTATCACAAATTTTGTTTAGAGCCTTGATACTTAATGTATCTTAATGTAACTTAATGTATCTTAATGTATCTTAATGTGGAAGTTTTCAAATAGTTCTTCACATTATGTTTATTTGATCAAAACTACAATACAAGCAACAATACAATTCTATATTAAAAGGTGTGATTTGGTGTCACTGACTTAGTCCTATTCAAGTATAGAATATGAATTAAAAATGTAAACATTTTACCACATATTTCAGATTTCATAACAAACAAATGTGTACAATCTATAAGCACATTGACACTGATGGAAAGTAACTAATTGCAAATACAATGTTACTGGAATTGACAAGGATTTTTAAGTACTTTAGTAGTAGTTTTTAGTGTACTTTAATTGACTATAATTCTTTTCATGTAATTTTAAATATATGACTTTTAGATCCAACTGGGCAGCAGTTCTTGTACTTATACTTGATGAAGTGAGTACCCATTTTCAGTAGAATTTTGTCCACCTCTGCACGTTTCTATCATGACCTTTTAAAGACATAGTGTTTGACAGCGGCGTATTACTGGAATGTTTGAATGACATAATCACTCAGTCACACCCTGCCCTGTGTTTACCAGTAGATCTGCGTGTAGCCCCAGCTGGACCCTGCTAATGTCAATACAGGTGCTCGACTTGCATATTTGGGGAGAGGTCTCTAAAGCGGAGTACGCACGGTCACGCTAATTGTCCCGCGCACAGAGAGAGGGTCTTTCTCAGCACTGTTAAGCCCGAGGGCCCCATTTAAGACCGCGCCAATACAAGCACGCCGAGATAGATGACTGCATTGAGCCTCATTACTGCTCCTCATGACCAGAACAACCCCGTCTTTGTTCACAACATATCATTAGTTTGTCAATGTATTGTCAAATCAGCTAAAAAGGTATTAAAAATGTACTCAGGGGCTCTAAAAAGGAAGCGACAAAACACAAAAGGTCTAAGAATCCAGATTAGTACCACTAGTGTAATGACAATCGTAAAATCAGTTTACAATTTACACCATTTCCAGTGAAGTTTTAAGATCTAAACACATTTTAATACCTGCTATGTTCTTAAACCAACTTCCACAAAATACAAGGTTACTACAAATTACATCTTAAAATATCTGCACTAGTTTAATTACTCCTTGAGCATTTCTACACATTTAAATAGTAATTTGACTTAAAGATCCTTGCTTTTTATGATCCGATTCACTTTAAATCTATATCACATTAGACAAACCAATAGAAACACTGAATGAATAAACGTGCTTTTGTATAAGAACAAAGACACAGTGAATGCGCTAAAGTAGAATCAACAACTTGCATAATCAGTGGCGGCCTTATCAGTACTACATGGTGAAGTTTATGTTTACAAGGTGTGTAATCCAAAGCCGTGCACCAAGCTAATACTTCTGCTGGATAGATACGGAGTCACTGTGTCCAGACAAACTCCACCCAATTAGCTTCCCTGTCTCCTACCCACCACTTTTTTCTTTTTTTTTTTTAAACAAGAACAATGTCCATCTGAAAGTCACATGACAGGCCTCGGTCACAGCTATTACACAGGAATTCTGCTTCTTCTCTTCACTACGGGACACACGTAAAAATCCCCCCACATTAACAATTAAGCCCCTGTTTGACAAGTTCCACAAGAGCCTGGAGACAGCGCTGCCTCTTCTACTGCTACTACTGCTGCGGCTGCGGTTTGAGCTTTAGAGGCTAATTATAGTCGATGTGTTGGCAAACAGCAGATCAGCCCTGTGCAGGTCCCACTAAAATTATGCAACAGGAAAAATCTGGCTGTCAAAAGAACTCAGAACTTTCTTAAAACCCTATTGCTGGGGTTCAAATTACATCACAACATTTTATAAGCTCATAATATTTAAGACAGATGATACAGCTACAATAAATATTCTTATCATGCTGATTTTTATTCTAATACAGTGGGTTTAGTCAGTGATAGAAATGATCAACATTTGTGAATTAACCTTTTTGATATTTCATGGTAAAGTGCAATGTCACTTCATCACATCATCATCACATTTTACAATCTGGAAACCACCAATAAGATTTAGATTTTTTTTGTTTGTTTTGGCTCCAAATTGTACTTTTTCAGATGACAGAATGTGATGATATCAAACTGACACATGTGAGAACCTAATTTTAATATCTCTGTCTCGTCTTAAAACCCACTTTTATTCTCTGGCTTTTAACACCGCGTGAGTTGTGTGGTCCTCTGTGTCTTTTATTTATTTATTTATTTATTTATTTATTTTATGGGTTTTTATTTATGTATTGCGATCTTATGGCTTTGCTCTTATTTGAATTTACTGGTTTTTTTATTTATGTATTGCGATCTTACGGCTTTGCTCTTATTTGATTTTACTGGTTTATTGTTTTGGGACTAATATGTTTTAATCTGTGTCTAATGAGTATTTATTTTATTATTATATTATTATTGTTGCTTTTAGTCTGTATTTGTGCAGCACTTTGGAAACTGTTTGTTTATGAAATGTGCTATAGAAATAAAGTGGATTGGATTGGATTAATATTGATTACATTTTATCATTTCATTTGTTCATTTGTAATTAGTGGCCAGACCAAGAACTGGCAATATTACGACAAAAATCTGCATTTTTCCTGCTCCCATCTGCATTAAATAGTACTGACATAAAGAATATTGTGATGTCATGTGAGATCTTTGCATAGTATCAACATCTAATTGTATATAGTAGCATAAAAACACAAAATACTGGGTGCAGGAGTTTTAAGTACTTGAGCATGAAATAAACAGGACATGTTTTTGGCATCTTTGAAGTTCCCAGACATCATATCAACTCCCCGTTTAACAAACATGAGACAAGCTCCCCCTTACTGACTTCGTAGAATTGTAGTTTGGAGTATGCAAGAGTTGAGAATGGGGGATGGTGGCTTCAGCACCCAGGCCACTGCTGAATCGGGCCTGCATACATTAGGGCCACTCTCTTTAAAAGTGTGCCAAAGAGTTCACGGTGGAAGACGCCCCTCCAAGAGCACAATAATGGTCTTCAATGCATTCCATCTGTGAAGGGAGAAAAAGCCCTGTGACTGCACGTGTGGCGCTGGAGTAGCTCAACAATGTATCAATTTATGGTTATTACTGACGCCATAAAACTAAGGTGACCACAAAAGACTATTTGGGGTTTTCCACCTTAGTATCATATCTGTGGCTGCAGTTCTGTCCATGCAATGATCTGGCAAATTTGTTGTTAATATGGAATCTTAATGTTTGAAATGCATTTGTTAAGTACTGGAAATGCGTAAGAAATAAAGTTTCATTCTGGTTGAGATACAAAAGCAGTTGTCTCTTTCCTGCTGGTTAACTTAAAGGTCAGGTTGTGTAAGCTTTAAGCCATGTTGTAATGTTGTTGATCAAAAATATACCTGAAGTTATGTTTTGTTTCATTCACATATGTTTGAGTAACACACATTAGTATATTTATATGTCATAGTTCAAAATGCTCTGTTCAACTTTGTGATGTCATGAAGCGGTAGTTTAAGTAAACAGCCACATTTTACTTTTTGTTTAGAAGCGAGAGGCAATTCCAGGGTAGAATTAACTGAATGATTCAAGTGAAGTTTTAACAGTGGAGCATAAGGTGGAACGGGGTGTTTTCAGTTTCAAAGAAGAACATAGACTAAATATGCAGGGTTTGGGTGTTAAACATGTTTGAAAACACAACTCCAGGTATGTTTGTGAAGAGGAAACATTATAGCATACTGACCTACATTGGAAAAATGCCACAAGTTCGTATTTTTTCAAAAATGAGACCCGAAAAACACTTCTCAATACCTGTTTTATTTGGTGACAAAGTTTTATGACTCAACTCTCTCTTGTTTTTGAGCAATCCTGGTGTGAAATTTGCAGTAACTACAGTTTCTTCAGCGATTCAAAGGAAAAGTGCAGTAACGGCAGAGATGAATGCTGTAAGTGACTCAAAAGCAGATACTTCACCTCACTGTATGTACTGCAGAATTTTACACAATTCACAGATACTGCTACGTGTTTTAAGGTCTAAGTTTCAGACCATCTCATTTTCTGTACTTTACTGTACACTCAGAGGCCAAAGGGAAAAACAGTGAAGGTTCAATTATAAAATTGAACTATGGTCCTATGGTACCAGTAACACATAAACATACAGCACTAGTGGATATCTGACATACACAAGAGGGACAAACTCAAAACTTCAAAGCCATTTTTAACTGTGAGTGAAGATATTGCATTTTCCTTTGAAGCATAGATCAGAAAACAGCGAGTTGATAACTTTGGACATTAAAATACGTCTTTAGTAATGCAGTAGTCATAGTTGAGGGATGTGAAAAACAACAAGTCAGAACAACCAGCAAAGGTGAGCACTGTTGACAAACACAACGACTCCATAAATAAGCACTCATGATTTAACGGAGCGTTTGTGGTGTCAAAACGTCGGCTGAGATTTAATAGCCTTCTCAGGGGGGCCCGAAATAAAGTCCAAAGAGAAATGCTGGTGTTATTGGAAGTGGAAGTGTCCCCGGAGGAGTTAGGAGGGGAGTAGTACAGAGTTGTTGTGGTCAAAGCCAGTCCGGCACACACACAGGGGCTTTGGGGGGCTGTGATTGATGGCTGCAGCTGTCCCAGAGGAGAGGAACACAGGCAGACAGCTGGTCACCTGTAGCCCCAGACATGGCATTGTGTTTCACTGCAGAGGGCAACCGGTGCACTGCACACTTCATCACAGGGCAGACCAGAGCGCAACCTGAAATGGGTCATAAGAGATCGTATATGGAGATAACAGAGATGGACTGGCTGGAGCAAAGTCTTTGTTTATTTAAACAATATGAAATATCTTTTAAAGGACGGTAAGTAGGACAGATCAGAGGCAAGGATTCAAGCCAAAACAAATTTCTGAGGGCTAAGACAGGACTAGAAATATGGGAACTATGAGTAGGTCTTTTCTTCAGATTTTGAACATAAAAACTTAAATTATACCAGTATATAGTTTTTCACAGTACTTCAGAAAAAAAATTAAACCTCGCAATACACATATGTAGAGTTATTCTGTCAGTAGATCAGTACAAAATATGATATTGTATGATTCCATGTAACTCGATGCCAGTGAATCCACTTACCCTCTAATTAAATGTATCAATACAAAAAAAACACATGACTTAAAATAGCCTGCATTGCTTCACACTTTTCAAATAGCACAAATGATAGTGACCAGAGCAGCCACATATGGTCGTGTGCAGTATAATTACTGTTTTGACAATGAGGGAATGAAAAAGACAAGGCTGAGATGAGCTCACTGGGCACAGGGATTAATCCAGAAGCAGGAGGGAAAAAGAAAAAAAACCAGGCACGCACACACCTCCCCCATCTGAGCAGCAGCCAATCAGCACGCAGAATAGCCGGTTTACTTGGAGACTAAAGAATCTGTGTGTAGTGATATGACATCATGAGCTGCCCATTAAGGGAGAGGTCACCTTTTTTCCCCTTTGCCATTCTTTTATTTTCCCTTTAGGCTTTTAAGGGTGATGCTACAAGTCTGTACCTGTACATTAAAGCATTGTTGTACTTATTGTGTATTGTTAGTTTTCAGATTCATGATGTCATAAGCCTAGACGTGGGGCAAGGGCTGGTTTTTCCTGTTGATTACATAAACCTGATCATTTCTATTATTGACTAAACCCAAGAACCCACTGTATTACAACAAAAAACTGCATTCGAACAATATGAATTTTAGATGCCTCTCATCTGTATATATATGAAATCCAGCAGTAATTGTTTTTGAATACCACCTCTCATCCCCCAAATGGACAACTTTGCTTTCTTTGTCATCAAGAAATCTTCAGTGCAAGTATTCGCTGCAACAAAGGCTCTGTATTCTAATGTCTTGTGTGTACAGTATACAGTAGTGCTACTTGGTGCTGTGTGTCTTTGGCTTAGAGCGAGAGGAGCTGCCAGTTCATGGCTTGTTTACTTGGCAATGTCCCACAGCTGTCTGAGTAATGCATTCTGGATTGTCTCTCCCAGGACATTTGTGCTATGTTTTATTCATTGCTCTGATGTGTTATAGACTTCCCTCTGACATAATATTATTGATTAGTTGATAGACTATTAGAAGATTGGAGCGCACTAAAGAACTCCCTCTTCCAAATATAAAAACAGCCTTGTAGCTAATAATTATGTCCTTTAATGGCATCCAGTAGCTTCAATATGAGATCAATACACTTAAGGTTGAGGTATCTAGTTAGTTATTTTAGCATTTTCTAGCATTTAGCACTTATCTTGAGGACTGGCATAGAGTTGATGAAGTTAAAAGGAATAATATGCGGTCAATAGTTGGGGTCGTTATGGTTTATGGGGCTCTCATAACTGCCCGGCCAGATAGACTCATTCCATTTTATTGCAATGGGAGTTTTGTTCATTTACAAAGCCTGAGCATTCTTAATCACTTATTAGACCTGGGTATATAAAGTTTGTCAAAAAAATAAAAACGTTGTATTAAAATGAGGTATGTACCGTTTCCAGATATCAGTTGAAAATTAGGCGAATCAGTAAAAGTGCATTATTTTTTCTTCATCGAGATGTTGTGTTTCTTGGAATGTTTCAGAGCTTGTGTTCATTCAATTACAGGCATTATTACGGCTTGGGGCCTCTTCTCCACAGATCTGAATTATATTTCTTTTTTTTTTAAATGTTTATTTA
>KN490716.1:72356-97484 GCA_000787155.1 Scartelaos histophorus | reverse complement strand
GATGCTGGCGGTATGCCCCCACCGTATCAGCATAGCACACATCAAGTCTGATTAAACATCAATCAATATCGGACATTTTAATTTAATCAGAGTTACAAACATTAGAAGTAGAAACCTACAAGTGGTTTCTGGTTTTGGTGATGAGAAGCAGACTGAGATTTTACAGTGCATAAAATACAGTGCAAGTCGGTTATTGTGAAGCAGGGAATAATGGCAAGTCAAAATGCATTTACAGCTCTGATATAGGTTTGTACACAGAGGCCAATTCTGGTTAAATTGAAATCGCCTCCACTCCTTTAACACAACATGCTTTGATGTTATAGAGGGGCTATTCTGAATTAGCAGGGTTTTTCAAAACAACTCCGCTTTGATGTTGTGTATCAGAGAGGATCTTTATGCGGGTCTTTAATCAGTCTCACTTCTCGAGGGAGTCTTGTTACCATTATTCCATAACTGGAGAGGCACGTCACAAAGCACTTAGGAGGTCTGAAGTGCTCTGTGTAAGGTTAGCTTGGGTTAGCGAGCGCAAGCATTTTACCACAAGTCCAACTTTGTATTATGAGAAAGTCAGCTTTCTCCTGCAGCAGCATCCAAACCAAGTCTTATCACTATAGCTTCAACGCCTCCGATGGCTTTCAGCGTATTTCTCCCACATTTAAAGTACACACAGTCACTCTCCCGGATACTGCTTTCCAATTGAACACACTGCAAACGCATAAGGAAATAAATATTCAGATTGCTTTTCGGGCCGCATTACATTTATCATGCAGTGTTTTGGGGCACATAATTAAGTCAGCAGCACAGTGGCCGTGATGGTGGTGGTTGAGATGGTGGGCTGCAGCAGGACACAGCCTCTTGGTCTCTGTCAAGTGTTATTATTTCCGTAGTGTGCAGACAAACAAATGAGCACATGAGAATTGTTAGCTGTGATCCCTGCATGGAAGTAGTGGCGTTGTTTGATTGGGAGGATTTCTGCTGTTAACAATAGCAGTGCTCTGGGCTCAGTGCTCTTGCATCTGTGTGCTCTATGTGCTCACACACATCTGTTTGTTGACTAAATGCCCAGGGCTCACTTCTAGAGGAGAGGCTTTGTAGCAGCACGCACAAAGACACAAACAAAGGTATTCAAATGAGGCATGCACATGCACATGACCCACATGATGTGGACGGATTTTTCCACTGCAGACAAAAAACAATCATTATTTTAGCACTAGGACGGATTAGTGCGGCTTACTAGGAATTTTATCACTCCCATAATGTGCTGCATGGTATTAGCATAATGTAAAGAATGATTCGACACCATTTATCTGTGAATCACATAGGGTAACTGTGCAATCATTACCAGGAGCTGTCCCACAAAGATGTTGCTGTGGAGAGTAGCTTAACAAGCATTTTGACAAAAAGGATTCTGTTGCACTGAGTCTGCATCCAGTGGAAAACATCGACAGAAGATTGTCACACTCCTCCACATTTGTCAACATTGTTTAGTCATTAAAACCAGTTATTATTGTGCTGATTCAGTCTGTTCCACTACAGTACAGGCCTTCAGCAGCAGTTTCAATGGAGGACTTTGGTTTACATGATTTAAGCTCAAAGCTTAAATAAATTACTCACTAAACTAGAGTAACAGCAAGTCTTACATTTAACAACACAGCAAATGTTTGAAAATGGCTCCCAGAAATACACCCCAGAGGAAGCAAATGGCTTCCAAAAGATGCTGAGGATCATGTAAATCATCTACCTCTGAAGAGGAAGTTTACTGAAGTCCATGTTAACAGCTGCTGCATGTCCGCTGAGACTCACATCCTCTCACTGCTTCGTGTATGGCTGTAAACAGAAGTCTGCTCTGTGACGTGTGAGTGTGAGATGATGAGACACTGAGTCACTCTGGCTGTGTTTGGTTTTGCCTATAATTTGACATGTGGAACAGCAAACAAAGGAGATTTGTTAACATGCCATTACATACGCTTTTACACCTCAACTTTTCCACTTACTTTTAATCCCTTTTTTGCTGAATCTTAGCTGACAGTAGTTGTTCAATAGATGTTCTGTCTTTGTCACAAACAAAAAAAAAAAGAAAAGGATTTGAAACAGAGAGACTGTGCGTGTCAAGTGAAATGTCAAGGAGGAAAAAAAAAAAGGTGACGCCACCTAAAAATCATTGTGGCAGCTTCAAACATGTGTTTGTAAGCGTGAAATGGAGCATAGAAAAGGAATCAAACACTCTCTAGATGCTATTCGCACCAAATAAATTCAACAAACACCATGAAAGGCACTTTGGGATGACTTTAAAAACATTGGCGACGACAGCACGCTGACAGAGCACGACATCATTAGCATGTCTTCAATAATGGCAAGAAGACAAGGCCACAATAAATTGTTTTCTTCCATCTTTCTTTCTCTGAGCGTCTGTGTGCTGTGAATGTTGATCTTTAAGTCTTTCAGTGAAACCTCGGCTTTCATCCCAGTGTCTCTGACCTGTCTGGCTAAAAGGTGAGGAGAATCACATAAGGCTCAAGGAAAGGTACAGCAAAAACAAAGAGTTCAAGGGGCACCCAGAAAGAGGAATCCACCAGAAAATTGTCAGCAGCATTCACTTCTCTCATTCTCTCTGGCTCATTCATCCATCTCTATGGATACCAACGATCTACCTCCACAAACCGTGTCCACCAGGCTGCTGCTCCTGAACCCATTTCTCCTCACACATTATCACCTCTGCTCTGTCCACACGAAAAGTTCAACATCCAAGCATTCATTTCGCCTGCAGTGTGGCAAAAAGGTGTCTCATTAACCAATACTGTGATGTTGTGATTAAGGCCTGTTGTTCAAGTACAGTGCATTTCAGATGAATTATCACACTGCAGTAAACCTGCAGTAAACCTGCAGTGCCACAGCATCAGTTGTGAATGAAAAGATAGTCAGTTAGTTCAAAATAATAATTCACACAGAACTAAATGAAGTCGATGTGTTTTTGGAGCATTTTCAACTAGCAAATTACATCAGAGTTTTATTCTAGTAGAACTGGTTGTATTTTGTATAAATGGCCTCATGAAGCTCTTTCACATACTTGACACTTACTGTGCACTCAAATGTGTGACTCAGTATATGGAGAAGTTCTAAACAGCGGAAACAAACCTCAAAACTCACTCACAAAAGGAAGTAAAAATAAGACAGATATACAGTTGCGTTATCTTCCAGACTGCAGGCGTATGGATTCACCTGATTGATTGATGTCACTTTTGGGGTAGAGGAAAATGGATGACTGCCTTTGAGGATATTTGGTAGTCACATGTAATGCGATTGCCATGACACACAGATATATTAGCGTAATTAGGAAGAAGTATCGGTACAGTCAGTGAAAAGATAGGACTCAATCACGATCAGGCGCTAAGCAACAGTGCCTCGTCTGGCATGCGCAACTTTGATGAATGACACAGGAGTGATACCATTTAGACGCATAAGATTTGAAAACTCAAGCTGTTAATAAGTGCCGAGCTTTAATAGGGCCTGCGTTGTACGGTGCTAATGTTAAAATGGCAATCGATTTTACATTATTAACAAACATATCAACGTTTTAAGCTGCTTTCTACACCGATAATGCAATTTGGCCTTGAATACAAAAGATGAAAGTGCTATATACAAGATAGGTATAAACAACAGGAGCACTTAGCTTTGTCAGCACTTAGCAGACCTTGGGCAGTGCTGGTCTGGAGCTTGAATACGAGAGGAGAGTAAAAACAGAGAAAGATGGTCCAATCATGGCCATCGGAGTGTGGACAAGGCCATTCAGCACAGAGCTCCCTGTACATAGTAGAGAGCCTGGATGCCATATGGCCGTTTGCATGTTTGTGTGTGGGGGTTACAAACAGACACGCCAAAGGCCACAGAGCCTCATGACTGTTGCATGTGAGCCTGCACTACTAGTATATACAGATAAACACTTATCTAAACACTATTAGGAAACACCACCTTTTTCAGTAAGTAGAATAAAGTAAACTAAAACCTGTGTGTGTATTTTTTAAAATGGTAAACTGTGTATTTGGCGACAACTAAATTGATGTTTAGTATGATAACAATAGCTCAGAGTCTATGCCATTATTAAAGAGGCTGTTTTTGTCCCTACATGAGGCACAATGTGAAATGCCCAACATTTACAAACTTGGCTTAAACAGAGCTTGAGTCAGTGTGCTTGCCTAATTTACCATCTACTCTCTATTACTGTACTGTAGAAATGCATGGTCATCTGAATTTGCATGTTTTCTAGACAGGACAGTTGGATGTCTCCCCTGTGCAGCATAAGGGGAAAGCGACGGCTCTTTTTCTCGTATAAATATGTGCACAGTCATGTGTTAATACTCTGTGGACAGAGGAATAGGTTTGTCTTTGCATGTGCCTGCACCTGCCCCTCCAGTGGGAGAAGCACAAACTCACATAACCTTGTCTCTAAAGCTTCTTTGCATACGTTTCTCATGCACAGTCTGTTCTGTGCATTTTGTCCCTAGTAAAATAGATGGCAGATATTGTTACTTTTGATGTGTGTGACAGGTGGCTTTTAAGATGAAAATGGCTAACAGGGAGTAGAAAGATCTCAAGTGCAGTTCTACTTCAAAGTTGCTTTTTTCTGTGGCAGTTTCAAGAGTAATGACTTAGATTTTCTGCTTATATCAGTGTTAGTGTTAAGTTCTTTAAGCCCAATATCACACATATTCTCTATGAAAGACGGCAGATGAAATATTGTGCTCTCTTTGTTATTGTGTATTGATCTGAAAAAGGTGGCGCTCACAGATACAGACTCTGTGTGTCCAAAGACTGTGTCTAATCCCACGCTGGCACCTCTGGTGTTGTGGCCTAAATGGAACAGGTGAGGAGTGGCTGCCCCTTGGGGCTGGCCTCACACCTCACTGCCGACCAAACTTAAATTGCCTTCTTCTCTGTCTGTTCCACACCGGTAATAACCCTCAGCTCACCAGGAGAGACAGGAGAAATACATGACAAACAAATGAAAACACAAAGCAAAACTGCCACACAGGAATGGTGTGGCGCAAAGCATGCCGTCTTTAAATATATAGGAGATATGTAATTTATGTAGGGTAACATCTTTAGAAAAAGCAAAACAGACAATCAGTTGATCAATAATTTGCTTCAAAATTGCACTTTGACGGCAGAATTTGTTTGAATATTTTGGATTTTGGATAATAGCGATACATTAATTTATTCATTATCTCTCTCTGTTTTTTTTTTTTTTGTTTGCCTTTTTGTTTATCATTTTGCCAACTACTTTACAGAGATTTGAAATATTAAAGGTCATAATTGAGGAAGGTGGCAGCCATTTTAAACGGTTGTCTCAACACAATCAAACAGATATAAAACAGTGATAATCAAACTGTACTTTCACAAGCCCTGGTGTCAAAGATGCACAGGAATCCTGTTGTGTCTTTGCCAATGCCTGGGGAGCCATTTTGAAGCTACCTGCTGTGGTAGACTTGTGTGCCCTGGCTCTTCAGCCTGTCAACACACTCTTCTATCAGTGAGCCCATGCATTTGCTCCCTTCACAGTGTGCTATTAATTTGGATGGGCCATGTTTAAAAGCTGTGCCTGTGCCACTGACACCCTGTCACTGCTCTGAGATTACCTTTTGCACCTGCCATCTGTGACTGATTCTATGGTACGCATGACAACACAGCAAAAGAAGCCCTATACACAGCCATGACAGGGAAGGCTTTGAGGTTAGATGTCATCAAGTAAAGTAAGGGTCAGCTGAGGCGTGTGTGTCAACATTTCACCTAAATGCTGTTTATTCAAATGGCTTTACATAAGCCAGTGGGTCAGTGTTGCACAACACATGAAAAAGAACGGGTAGGTACTAAACCCATCTCCATCTATTAATGCTATGCCTACACATGTTCCACAGTACTGTTATAATAACATCAGTTTTATTTCCTAAAATATGAAAAACATACATCTGGGGGTGTTATCCCTTTATAGAAACAGTAAATTCCTGAAAACTACACATTTAAACCACTTTATGAGTTACCTTTACTGAATGACACGGATTCAGAATGAAGCCCTCTCTGGAGATACCCAAACCAAACTGTGCCACACACTCATGTCATTACTCTAATACTGCAGTCTTATACACAAAGGAGTTGGATGGCAATTACAGCAATTCAAAAACAGCTCATGTACACAGTCTAACTAGGCCCATGACACGCCCAGACATGTAAACAAACAACACAGCTGGATGTAAATGATCTCAGCTCCCCCGTTTTAAAATCTGACTTTAAACCTCTCGCCTCCAACAATAACAAGCCCCATAACAGTGCCTTGATCTGCCTTGAGTCCTGATGTCAGCATAAGACCATATTCACATTCAGACAAATCTAAAATACGGATTTGTACAGCCCTAGAGCGAGTGTGTCTGGGAGAAAGGAGGGGGTAGTACTACCAGTCTCCCCAACATTACAGATTGTGTTAAGGCCTAATATAAACATCTAGGACATTTTTCATCTGTTTACAGTCCAGTTCTTTTTAATCCATGTATTATATTGTATTGCTGGGTTTTAGATGACATCACAAGATTCTATTGGGGAATGGTATTTAATAGAGATGGGGGCAGCGAAAATGAATATTGTTAAAATGCTGATTTTTGTTGTAATACATGAAGTTAATGGGTCTAGGGTGCTGCGATGTTAATGCTTTTCTGTGGCAAAATATCTGTGGAAATGTCTCATGTCTTTTCCACCAGCTTTCAAAATCTGATTACCCCCATCCCTATCGCCAAATCTTCATCCAACGAGGTCGACAAAGGACATATTCTGTCCATGAAGAATTTATCCACAACTATCAAGGTAAAAAAGACCAAAACTTAAAGACGACGACTAGCATTAGTGAAGTGCTGCTCTAGCTACTAGAGCTCTGATTGGTCAGAACTGCACGTTTCTTACATCATACTTTTTGTTGCGTACTCAGTTGCGTACTTTTTGGCCCGTACTCAGGAAGTAACACAGAAGTAAAAGGCTTTTTTTGTCTCGATGCACCAATGAGCACAGGCCATTGAAAACAATATAACGCCATCTTGGATTCATCTCCCATATTTTATTATAGTTCTATGCTATGTGCACAGCAGCATGCTAGCTAGCTCACTGTGTCTCAAAACTAACAGTCACTTTTATGAAAGTCCTACAGCATAAAAAACTATTCAAATTATAATTAACTAAAACAATTACCCAAACATTTTTATATGTAGAATACTTAAGTTTGTAGTGTTATTGTAACATTTCTCTTTCTAAACGCAGAAGTGTCCTCCATTCAAGTATTTAATTGATTTGTGCCTTTTTTTCTTCTTTTTTATGGTGTTAGCCACATCCACTCACAGCTTTCTGTTCACTGCCTTTTCTTTAAATATGTATTCATTTTAGCCCGACACTGCGAACACCTCAAAGAGATAAAATTGGACAATAAGTAGTGACGCTAACGGTGAGGTTGCCAGGCGCTATTGTGCAGAGCCTATTGAGCGGTGACAGCGTTCAGTCACATATTATGAACCCCAAACTATGTGTGGTGATTTGTCTACAACAAAATGGGGTCATTTAATGTGTCTAAAGGTATAATATATACATTTAAATGAGTGGACAAGAAAAAATAAGATGTTTTGGGATTGGAGGATGAGAAACTAAGAGGGGGCAGACTTGATCATTTAAATTCATCTGTTGCTGTTTGACAATGGGAGAAATGTGTGTTTAATATACACCAGGCACAGAAAATGACTGAAAGTTAGAAGTGGAGGGAAAAATCATTTAAGCAGTGGTGCACTTATGTTTCTATTACAGTACAAATACTGTTTATAAGAAAATTTGCTATTCTTGCTTCAATTTTAGGGGTCATGAATCATTTTTAGACTGTGCATTGTCAGCTATTGTGCTGTATAAAACTTAAATGGTGAAAACAAATGTGCTATTCATGAAATAATTTGCTAAGTTCCATCTGCCTTTATTCCCCAAAGATGCAGTAATCATGGTTGCCCAGTGTAGTAAACAGAGCTATGATGTGCAGTGTGCCTCAGTATTTGGAACAGCCGTCTTGCAGCATTGGCTCTCACATGTCAGTCAATTGGAGCCAAATAGAGTTTCAAAACCTGCTGTTTTCACAAATGTGTGTCCTTTTATTTATCTTCAAATAGGTTTCAGAACACTGTGGATATTACGAAAAAGCTTGCAAATACATCGCTATGAAAATTATTTGTTTTCATTGGCTCAGTGGAAAGTGAAACTGCTACAATGTGCACCAATTTCAAGCCTTCCACGTGTCACTAGGCCTGTCATGATAATTAATCTATAAACTATACCGTTATGTCATTCAATATATGAAAGCTGGAACAATTTTTTGGGGGGCCAATATTTGTCTTGTGCAATTTTTCTTTGCACAGCTGGGGAATTTGGGGTATTTTTGGTAATATGAGATTTAACCCCTAAAATGTAGAATTAATAATTATGACTCAATATAGATGTATATGTATATAGATTGTTTTTTTTTTTTTAAACAATGTTGTAAATTTAGAAAAGCTTTTGTGGTTTAAATCTGCTCTTGAGGTATTATACAACCATAAATTAGTTTCAATATTATTGTTCATCATCTGCATTTACTTCAGTACATCGCATTTCAAAATCTGTTACAGTGACATGAAGTAAAGACATGGAAATATATGGAAATTTATACACAATATGCAATCCTATTAATATGTTTTGTATGAGTAGAAAGATTGAGATACTGAGTAAAAGTCCCGAGTGTCTGTTTGAACCACCTCTCACTAGTTTACTGTTAATGGGATGTCTTACAATTCAGCAAAGTAGACAAGCCCTCAGCTCTTACCTTCCTCTCTATTTAAAATGAATGTCGAGCTCTACAGATTTGAATGCAGACAGTCGGGCAGTAAAAGATTCATATTCTTATTGGTAACTGTTGCAATATGTCAATTCTGAGTTCTTAAAAATATTACAATACTGACAAACTGACAAACCATGCATTTAAAAAGTAATTAAGTAATGTAATGTTAGTACCATCACAGTACCGTGGTATTTGGATATTGTCACATTTCAACCATTAAGTACATATGGAACAATTAAGTAGTTTAGTTCTTAATCACTCTGTACTCACAGAGTGTTCCTTTAGACTGAGTACAAATCTTTAAGAGCAGATGTGTTCTATACAGAGATGAACATTGTGAAATTGTGATAAGTTGTGCTGTTATACTGAAGAAATGGAATAAATAAAACCAATTAAAGAACTTATATTTATAACTATTTGAAATTGAAGTTGCACACTTTGCTTCACATAAATACCACATAATCAAGTTAACATTTTTCTCTTAATAACTATCACTAGAAGATGCTCGTTCTCATTATCTTGTGTCCTTCCACACACAATTTCTACAGGAGATAGGCATTTGGCATAGTTGAGTGTATCTTTTCAAACAAAAAAAAATGGCAGAAAACATTCAAGGGAACTTTACTTGCTACACCATGCACATTTAAAAAGAAAATCCATCCAAATGAATTATTCAAGGTCTTCACTGTGACACTGCTCTTATGGATCACTTTTGAATCAAGCAGAATGAACAGAGATTACTGCAGCACAAGAAGAACAACTGAAAGCTCACAGGCACGGCACGCTGTAATTGGGTGTAAAATATGGTCAAAATGATTTGGTGCAAATGGAGTGGGCGGACGAGAATCTTCTGTTCCTGATCTTTCCTTCTCCACTGAGTGTGGCCGGTCTCACCTCTTCATTTTGTAAACAATCTGTGGGCTCATGCGGTGGTGAGCCCGTTGCCCGGGTTACAGTGTGCTGGCGAAGTTTGAGACTCATTAGCAATGCCAGGGTTGTGTACCGGTTAGCCAGGAGCTTATGGAGCATCCTCTTCCCTCGAGGAGAGCCACGAGGCACTAGGCAGGAGATCTGGGGCTGGAGCACACATGCAGCCATTCTCCTCTTTTGTCCGAGCTCCTGCAGCAGCTCAGACCTCCCTCTGTTTATGACCTCTGGGAATGTCACTCATTCTGTTTCTATGCTTTATGCTCCAATCATGGCTTCTACTGCGCCAGTGAAATTTCTTCTGCCCATCTTCTTTCTTTCCACTGGCAGCTATTAAATCTTAAAATCATACTATTCCTTTCTAATCAGTCACTACGTGGTTAGGTCTAAAAGTCAGTAAGACGTGTAATGTCACAATAAAGTCTCACTTCAGAGGAGCGCAAAATGGACATTAGCACATAGAAGAGCACGTGAATTAATTCCTTTCAATACATTTTCCATCTCCGGCTCCAACTCCTACTCAGTGCAACATCCGCCCTGGCCCAGGCTCCAAATGATCCTCCTTGAATCCTAAGATGAATGGTCGCTAGTGGGTGGGAAGACCATTCACCCTGTATTTCAGCTGACAGAAATTATGATTGGTGGTTTTGCTCTAGTATTAGCAAGCTGCTATAGCTTTTGGCATTTCAAAAATAAAATTCTTTTTCACATGTAGAGAAGGTCAAGGTGATTTACCAAGTGCTGCAAGAAACCCTAATCAATCTGTTTTTTGTTTTTAAAAAAATACTATTCTACTAAGTACTGATGTGAAGAGCATCTCCGTAAATATACTACAAATGTCTAGTTTAATATTGAATGAATGTCAAAAATGTATGTCTGTAGTAAAGTTAAATTACAGCACATTTTTTTCTTGTAAATATTTGACAATAATCTTGAGTAAAAGAATTCAGCATGCCATATTTGTACTGTGAAAAGAATGATAGCTGGCGTGCATTGGTATCTGACAAGCTGTAATTAGGCTTGGCCTGAAACCTCCACTTTGTAGGGCTGCTGAAGTGTGGGCTGCACAGCACTCTCTTCCCCTCTTTTCTCATGGCAGCGCTGAGGCAGACACGGTCCTCCATCACCCTGACTTAGGTAGGACGGCTGGATCTATGGGCTGGAACAGGGCTGGTGGGGGGGTCAGGTTGAGAGCCTGGCCAGACACATCTCCCTTTAGATCAATCACATTTCCCCTTTCTGTCCTTGAACCTCCTGCCTCCTTCACTGCCTCCTCTCTCTCCTCTGTCCTATTTAAAGACAAGGCCTGTGTGATGGGGAAGTTTAACACGGCCAAAAGCACCACTAGCACTCTGGACTTTCAAGTGATTCCACATTTTGACACAGCTTGAAGTGGAGTGGAGATGAAGACTTTAAGTTATACTCTAACTCCACTTTCTCTGTGAACACTGTGGCAGTGTGTTCATCATTGACTGACATAGGAAGACTTCAGTTCCATTGGAGAAGTTTATTTCCTTTCTCTTTAATCTGATTTCAGTGATGAGTGGGGGTTTTAGCGTGGCATTTTTGTACGAAGGGTGTGGATTAGGACAGGACGGCAGGCGTGGTGGATCTTCTGTCTGAAGTGATCGTGGCTGTCTAGACACACTTGACTGTGGAGCTGCCACTCCAAACCCAAGGAGCCATAAAGCAGCCCTGTCTGCCTCCAGCACTCATCCTTCATGGGCCCTGTGCACTCTGCAGCCTCTGATAGATTTCACAGGAAGCACTGTGAGTGGCATCGCCTAAAATGGTGCAGATGAGGTGGCTCCAAAAGCAAACAATACAACACAGACACTAATGCAGATGCAATGTGACATTTGACATGTTGCGAGGAACCTTAACCATGACAAGCATGAACTGTGCTCCCCAAGGGAAGAGGTGACGCTTCTCAACAAGTTAAAGAAATAAAAGCTCAAAGTTTACCAGACCACAGATGTGTATCATCATTAACCATCCCTGTAGCAAGCCTGAAATCACAGTACTGGCACACTAGCAAAGTGGAATAAAACCGAGACGTAGTTCTTCAAGGTCACATGACATTAAAAGTACAAAAGTTATAATAACCAACAGAAGACACCTCTGTGCCTCGTGAATACCCTTAAATTGTTCATTCACTGATAGTATTTTAATCACCATTTTTAACCACAGGAAGCTGAAGCCTTTTCCAGAAACATGGGAAATAATCATTCTGGCTCAAATGTGAAGTGCTGACTCATTTTAAATACATAATTAATACTTAAAAGCAGCACCACACAAGATTTCTAGTGATGGGCATACCAACTGCATGACTTCATGGAGATAAAAAGTTAAAACACAAACCTTAGAATGCAAACATAATAACATAAGTACATGTTGAAATCTTACATGACGGACCTTAATTATGTCAAGAAATAATCTGCCCTCTGTGTCAGACATGTTTACACTTCATATGAGTAAACTGCTGTAACAATCGCTTCTATACCAGTTGAAATATATGAACCAACTTTTGTCCAATCCTAACCAGACTCAAACACAAAAAGAGATGAACATAACTTACCTGCAGGAGAATCCATAACCAGCATGTAGGGCATGGAAAGGAGAGAGAAAGCACACAGTCAGAATAATGGCATAATGTGTATTACAAATAAAATAATACATATTCCACCACTATTTAATCGCCACAAAATAAAAAGGCATTGTTTTTTGTAATAAAAGCTTGTGGAATTATACATGATTTGAAATAAGTGAATATCACCACCTACAGCACAGTGCTCCTCCTGTATATATTCATGCGAAAGAAGCACACTGTGCTGTGCATGGAAGAAGTTTATATCTATTGCTTTGTGTGTGTAAAATTCCTGAAGCCAATTGATTGAACATTGTAATCCAGGTCAGAGCCCTGAACTGGCAGCCACAGAGCAAGCCAAGCAGTGAACAGGCCAGACTGAAATTGATCCTAGCGGTCCAAATCCTTAGTGCTATACAGTCTGCTGATACAATTTTCTGTTTGACCTCAGTACAAAGTGAGACGATCGAAAACAGAATTTAAGAAAGTTATGAAGAATAAAAAGACTACAAAAAACTTGCTGCTCACTGTATGCCATTTCCAATGCAGACATACATCAATACCATCATAGATATAATAAAATATGTAGCAGTATTGCTCTAAATCACAGAAATAAGCCCCAGAGAGAACAAGCCTAACTAGTGTCACCACATAGACACACAACAGTTGACCATGTGAACCCAGCATACTTCTAAATGTCAAACCATTAAAAAGCTCCTCTTAAGCATGCATACTTAGCATAGCATTGTTATCTGCTCTTCCAATTAGGTGGCTGAGTCGTCTTGTGCTAAATAGATGTCAGCCTGACCAGAGGCCAGAAATGCATGAAGTGCAAGTGGAAAACAGTGAAGCTTGTACAAAATCACACATAGTACATGCATGAGAGCAATTTGGTGGCGCAGTGAGGCAGGCTGTGTGTCGATCTCCTGATGCTGTATCTTCTAAACAGGAGTGACGGCTCAGCCAATCGCTTGTGTGTGCAAGCAGCTCACTGACACTCTTTATCTCATCCATCATTGACACAGAGAATGTTTAGGTGTTACCTGCTCTTAAAGGGCCCATATTACGTTATTTTTTGATCTATGCAATTATGTTGTTTCCTCACTACAAACACACGTGGAGTTGTGTTTAGTTTCATTCACACATGTTTAACACACAAATCCTGCATATGTAGGCTGACTTCTTCTCTCAGACAGAAAGCACTCTGTTCCACCTTGTGATTTCATGTGGTAGTACAGGAAGTGCTCCACTGTGCTTTTAAACTCCGTACACCTTGACTAGAATCATTTGGATAATTTCAGCTGTGGAACTGACAGTCTTAACTAAACAAAAGGTAAAATGTATCTGTAAACTTGAAAACTAACATTATACATAACTACTGACATCACAAGGTGGAACATACCATTTTGAGCTTTGGAAATATAGACAGACTAATAAAGGATTACTCAAACATGTAAAAATGTAACAAGACGCAACTCCAGGTATGTTTTTGATAAGGTAACAACATTCTAACACGAGTAAAAGCTCACAACAGTCAATTCTGTGCAGTACAGGACCTTTAAGGCTGGTTAGCTTTACTTAACACAACAACATTCAAGTTTGGAGTTGACAGTTTTGCTAATTCAGTTCGACGCCTGATTATAAAACTTCAGAAAATAAAAGTGCAGCTGAGAAGCGAAAAGAAATCTGAGCTTTTCTTTTCAAGCTGGTGGTACAGGAGGAAATTCTCAAAATTCTGGATGAATAAAGTAATTATTGTCTTGGCAAGATAAAAAAAAAAAAAAAACTCCATGTGGCTCGAGGCATGCTTTGTATTACACAACACAAGAACCATTTAAGTTCAAAATTGCACCCAAAAAGGCCCCAAAATCAAAAGTCAAAATATTTTCAGTTTTGGCAGTATATCTGACAATGACTAAAATAGAGGGAGTTCACTCAAATCCAAGAACAATGCGAGTAGTCAATCTTAAGGCACCGTGAGGTCCCAAGTTCAATCAGGAAGATCAGGATCTTTCCTAGCAATACGCTCAGCATGGAAAAACCCCAACTGTTCCATCTTCCCTTTTACCTAACAACTAAAACTGCTTTTATCAAGGTGGTATCTAACATTATTCACCTGCTCATTTAAAATTTTACCACAGCGGAGCAAAGTTATTCAGATTTTACAGAGACAAATTAAAATGGAGGGACAGACCAGCACATCTTCTAATCTATTAATCTGGAGGCCTTTGTACAGGCCAGAGAGAAGGTCACATCTAACGAGGCTGTGTTCACCATGGCGACAGCAGCCTAATCCCATCAGAGCAGAGCAGCCCATCCCATTGTGTTCATCTATAGAGGTTTTAGCGCAGGATGCACTCCAATGCAGCACGTACAACAATACACCTCACTTTTCAAGTTTCAGCAAAGTAAATGAGAAAACTATTTGACATAAACTGAGTGATTTGTCAAATATTTCTTAATGGGAGACCCTCTCAGACAGTACGGGCTACAGGTGGGGTTTTTCACTGACTGGACAGTGGAGTTTAGAGACAGGAGACAGACAGACAACTACCAATTTCAGAATAATTTATATTTTAACAATTTAGAATTATTTATTTATTACACGTCTTGTAGTGAACAGAGTAAAGTGCTGACCCCATGCATCACTGAACTCAGGTAAAATGGATTTCAATAATAAAGAGTAAACAAATATGTGTGTCACTGCAATAGATGGACTGATTCAGTTATAATCTTGAATTGGCTATAGACCATTTAACTGCTCAAACTCATATAAGCAGCTAATGTTAATGACTATACACTCAACCTATAACTCAACAGCAGTGAACAGTGGATATTATGGCCTTTCATTCCTTTTTTTTTTTAGCAACACGCATCTCTTTCCATATTTAATGCATTTAACAACCAAAGTCATTAGCATACAGTATCTGTTCCTGTGCACACTGCTATTTAATAAGTCAACTGTCAATTTAACACATCAGTGATTTAGGTTTAATTGAAAGACAACAAAAGGAAAACCACAGAACAGGTTGGCAGGGAAAAGGCTCTGTGCCATCAAGCTAAATGTTGCCCAACTACAGAGTTTATCTTCCATAAAGGGTTGATGGACGCATGTATTTTATGCACAGTGCACAGTTTAGATTGTAAAAATGATTAAAACACACCTACTCCAACTATAGTTTTCAGACCATAATGTGTGCCATTATTCATGATGAAGGCAGACCAAAAAATAAACGTCATCATGGGACTGGTGTGATACAGTGGATCTGTGTTAAGCACCTGCTTAGTTCAGGAGTGGAGCAGATTTTAGAATTACTTCTTGACACACTTTTAGAACTTTATCAAGGGTTTGCAGCGAGCCATTTTAGCAGCACATCTATTATGACAGCCACACCATCATTAGGCTGCATACGGTTAAAAATATAAAGCGCACTGGTGTTTGTGTGGAAGGCCGCTGGATAATAGCATCTCCATCACAGTGAAATCTGAAGTGTGCTTGGGAAACACATTCATCTTGACTTTCAGTGATGAATCCCCAGATTTGAGGCAGCAACAGGCATAACCATTATTCTTCCTTCATTCCCCAGTTAACATGATGTATGACTGCTGTGCTGAGTACCTGTGCCTGGTCTTTCATTAGGGATGAAACATGGATTTTTATTTAATCTCACCAAACAGCTCAAAGACACACTTTTCAGACAGAAAACCTGTACACAGATGGGACTGAAAAAAAAACTTTTTGTGGCATATTTTAAAATCTTTGAACATAGTTTTGGTTGAAAGGTCAAAGGATAATCAGACCTGCAGAATACGCACGCGCGCACACACGCACGCACGCACGCACACACACACACACACACACACGTACTAGATAAAGTGTGTATGTGATGGCGGTCAGTTTGCACAACAACAGTGACACCAACAACATTTGTGGGTTTTCTGTCTGGGTGATTCATATTCTATATTGGAAAGGAATCTCCATCTGGTCTTTATCTGAGAATGACCAATCTGCACATTCTTGAAGGTGAATGTAACTAATGATTCATATCAACACCACAGCATGTGCCATGCTCATGTATATGGGAAGTGTAATATTGTCAGCCTCAGTTCAGTGACAACCATAGACTGTGTAATAGAAGTGGACTAAAGAAGTGTGATGTCACCAATAGCGTTTTCTGTTGCCACCAAATTAAGTACATCAAAGCTAGGCAGTTATAGCGGCTAATCTTTAACCAGGGACCATATTTGGAAATACAAGAGCGGAGAGCCAATCAGGAGCGAGGATGTTGAAATGCCTGCCCACACCGCTGGTTTGGCAGGACGTGGGTGTTTCACAATGAGGCTGTCAATCAACCTGTTGCTAACGCTAGCAGGGACAACCGCAGGGAAAGAAGGCATCGGATTGGTCTGTCATCTTGATTGCCACTACACACTACAGGAGAATTTCCCAGATTTTGGCTGCAATTTCTTCTTCCCGAGTTCGGGGAGGCAAGCCCCGACCTTTTGTCTTTGTGTGCGATTGAAGTCGCTGCGCTCCTTGTGTGTGGTGTCACTGTCAGATCATAACCACCAAACATCAGTAACACTACGGTAACAGTCAATAAAACAGGGTGTCAGGGGCAGAGGAGTGACGGACACAGAGACGCAAGATACAAACTCAGGAAATAGCGAAAATAAAGGCTTTATTACTCACCTCTCATAATGTGATAAATTTAAAGATCAGCACGTCATTATTACCCATAAAAATTGTCCTCCGCAAATCCAATCCACAAAACCATGCTATTAATCCAGCATGTGTTTTTTGAAAGTAAAACGGCAAAAGTAGATCCTCACACATGTTTGTTTATATCCACACAGCACGTGGATCAAAGTGAAGCTGCAGATTAGCCATAGTGAGTCTAATTCCTGTGGTCTTTATTGCCAATCTTGGATGCGTTAAAAATAATGTACTGAAGTATTGCACCACATTTCACAAATAATAATAACACAGTTTTGACTTGTGTTTAAACTAGAAGCGCAGAGCTCTGCTCTTTAGAACACTTAAGAGTCTCAAAGCGAGTGGTTTTACTCTGAACTGGAAACAGCTGACGTGGGGTGCGCTCACAACTTTATAGACAGTGGTCTGCAAACATATCCCGCAGCAATCTTTGTGATGAGATATTATGAGAGAAGTCTCATAAGGTTCTCCTTGTGTGTGTGGTGTGCGCTTTTTGACACATGTTTAAAAATCATTTGAAACTGAAAAATCCTGTAGTGTGTAGCAGCCTTTAGGGACAAAATGGTGAAATGAAAACCCTAGGATCATGTAGAGCAGTTTTACATTTTACAGAGGGAGATTTTTTCATAGAAGTCAATTGCAATTTGATCTGGTTGCAATTGCAATTGTAACCAAAGTTTGCTCATTTTCAATCTGGATCGCTCAGGCTAACATGTTAGCTTTGTCCATTTATATATACAGTCAGTGGTCACAGCCCTAAAATATTGGCCTTAAATTTACAGGAAACAAGACATGAGCAATCGGACTGAACCTAGAAATTGCATGTAGATTTTGTTGTAATTCATCGGAGGATATAAAAACAAGTAGTGCCTGATATAAATACAACTTTGAATACACACAAAAGTTTACGGCCTTGTCTCCAGGCTACCATTAATTGAACACTTTTGTGTCAAGCACCAATAGAACTGTGGTACCAAAGCAAGGGAATCGATTTTTTATTTTATTTTATTTTATTTTTTTTATTTCAGCACTAGATTGCTGACTACCAGTTTAGTGAAAAAGCTGCCTTTGCTGTTCCTTTCCATTCACCTAATAGAAGCTAAGTGCTTTGATGACCTGGGGCATAAAACCACCTAAAACCATAAAGCCTGAAGTGTACACGATGCAGTTATAGCTCATAGAAATAAACAAATGTGAATGGGATTTCCCTAGCATTGGCCTGTGTCTCTTTTTGTCTGTGGAGTAAATCAAACCATTCCCACATTTATTGAGGTCTTTATGCCTCAATGTTATCTTGATAATTGCTTTAGATCTACAGCTTTTACTTTCACACATAGTATTAACAACCACTCTTAGTTCCTGACCCGACAGTAGCCAGAGTGTTTTATGGGAGGATGTAGCCTCATTCACTAGTAAACACTACACTTTCCAGGAGTTAGGTAAGCTAAATTTGGCAACACTCTTTGTCCATCTTTTAATGGCCATCAGATCTGTATAACTAAGCACTGAGCTTGAGACTGCAAGGGCAAGACCTTGCTCAGCACTCCCATAGAACAGTGGTTGGCCACAGTGTTTGGATCATGTGGAGTACTTCCAAAATGTGTACCTTCATAAATGGGCCCTGCTCAAAAAACTTGAAAAGAACTGGATACGACTATAGGGACCAGCGTGTGCCAGGCCTGGAAGCAACTGGTCATGAAAGACTTGGAATCGGTTATTGAGTCATGCTCAATTAGACCGAAAACAAACTTTAGGGAAATACATGCTCCTGGCACATGATGGAAGAGAGTTATGTGGGATTTAAAGGGAAAGGTTCTACCAGAAGATGCTGAAGAGGACTAACTGCCCCGAATGCATCTACTTCATTTTAACTAAATTCCTCTGAGCACTTTGACACGATAGCCAACTTTTAATTGCAAATGATATAAGGGAAAGGAAAATTATGCACTCCAGAAAAGGCTCCCTTCAATGACGTGTAAATAAGCAGCATTCTAATTGAACAAAGAAGTGGCCCTCACACATTAAGCACAATAATTTCTAACAGCTTTTAGGGGCAAGTGGTGCCTCGAAAAGGATTCAGAGAATGTCTTTGGAAGGAAAAAATCATCAACATATATTATGAAATGGTCTTAAAGTGCAGCGGGAAAGTCAGCATCACCCTCTGGTCATTTGAAGAGCACTTGGCTTTTAAGTTTTGGTTTAATTATAAATTGGGTAAAAGGTGGCCACAGTCAGAAATGGACTGACATTTTTTTTTAAATAGCTAAACGTGTTACAAATCGACCGGCCGGCCTTTATTCCATTTGCATAATAGCGTAGCAGAGGAATAGTTGTATGTAAAATTGATTCTTTAAAGTAAGCACAAGCCGAAGCTTTTGTATGTTTTTGAAAGCGTGGCATTAAGCAAAAGGTCTGTCATCAGGCAGTTTTACTGTTAATCAATGTGTGACAACAGAAAAAGCTGTTTAAAACACTGTGCAGCCTGCAGTATACAGCGTACTTGTGTGGATGTTGTAAACGTCTGACGCACTATAAATGAAATTGATATTGTTCATATTTTTTTATGTTTTAGTGTACAGCACCTTTTACAGAAACCAGATAGAAGACAAATCTTAGAGCTTACACAAAACATTATAGCCTTAAAAAGCCAATCCACTTTTGTTTCACTACTTGCTCCCATGCTGACTCAGAACCTGCCAAATCTACTGCGGGGCCTTTTAAGGAGAGGAATTAAAGGGGCGTCGAGGCTGTGATGAATAATGGTGCAGACCTTGAGCATGACTAATGGCTGCCTGTGTCTCCGAGTGGCACAGAGTTTAGACCACCACAGAAATCATTCATGTATTCATCATCGTATTCATTCGTTCACTCGTATGTTTTAGCAACATTTAAAGGGCACATATTACATTATTTATTGATCTATGCTGTGTTTTCTCATCACACCTCAAGTTGTGTATTGTTTCATTCACAAGTTTAACACACAAACCATGCATTTGGGCTTCCCTCAAATTGAAAATAGTCTGGTCCATATAGTGATGTCACATGGTAATACAGGAAGTGCTCCAATGTGTTTTGTTTTTTTTAACTACATACACCTTCACTAGGACCCTTTGGACAATATCAGACCTGGAATTACCAATCTCTACTGGACTAAAAGTAGACTACCACTACATGACATCACAATGTGGAACAGAGTATTTTGGGGATGTAGACAGAGTAATACAGAGTTGTGCAAATGTGTGGGAATGAAACAAAACACAACTCCAGGTATGTTTTTAAAGAGGTAACAGCATTCTAAAATGGCTAATAGCTCACAATAGTCAATTTTGCGTAATATTGGACCTTTAAAGGCTCATGTGTTTGGACGAGATTTGGCATGTATCCATTTGAATAAAGCAGTTTTATCAACGATGTAACTGTCCACTGGGGTTATACGGGCCGGATTAAATGTACGTAATAAACCTATTAAGACTTTACAAAGGAGCAACCCAAATGGACATTGTAGTCAGGTAAGTCATGAGGGACTGAAATGACCGGAGACTAATGCAGCAAATATGCAAATCAACATGACAAAGAGCACAGCTTAATTTGTTTTGATGGAGGGAGCTCATCAGGAGTGAATAGACTTCAGGAGATGGAAAGGTAAGATATTTGAAATAATAAATGCAAAACACTGACCAGGACCGATCCAATTAAAGCATAGCACAGTGAGTGAATGTTAATATTGAATGTTTATTAATGTGTTTACAGAACAAATTTAACCTCATCGGAACAGACTAGGGTTGCAAGAAGCTGTAGTCTAATAAATACAGTCAAACATCAAAACCACATGATGTATGATTGTTATTAGCTTCATGTGAAACAGGCATTATGTTATACTTTATATTGTATAACTGAGCCATTATCATTTTGCCACACCTGTAATTGTTACCAGAGGAGTACTTAATTGTCAAGGTTGAAGTGAACTTATATAACGTAATATTCAATGTACTTACTATAATGGATATAATTAAATTTATATAATATAATTTATACTTTTCTCTTCTTAGTCCAAGTCTTTTCAAAACAGACAAGTCTTATCTATAATTACCCTAAAAACTCGGCACAGAGAGGCTTACAACACAATAGACTTTTAAATGTGGCCTTTTCTGGAACTGGCAATTTAAATAATCATCCTCTGTTGGACATTCATCAATGTCCAGCTGAGGCTAAAAAATAGGTCTGCAGATTTGAATGCAATGGCAGAGTTAGTTTCTTTTGAGTGTAGCATTAGACGTGTCTGGAGCAGGAGCGATGGTGTTTGTTGTCCTTGCAGATTGGCTACATGTATTCACAGGCACTCATTTGCATCACAGGATGATTTTATGTTCAAGTGCTTTTTGACTGGTGCAGCGTTCCATCACTTTTGCCTACTGAGTGATGCTGAATCAGGCATTCTGCCAGCATTAGCACTGAAGCAGATGACTGGCTTCTATCTAATGGAAGCATCACTTTCAAAACAAACTCAATATATACTATCCCTTAGGGACCCCCTCCTCGAAAAAAGAAATAGCCGCCTCAATTCTACAGGGATCCCACCCTGAGCCTCCCCCAATTCAATCTATACAGCAATAGGCTCTGGTAGACGGCATATTTCTTTACTCTAGGCTTGGCTCCAGTATGGAGGAGATTGATATACACTGAAAATAGAGGCTGGATGAGCTATTTAAAATCTCTGACCATAATGAAGTGTCCAAACAATAAGTAACCAAATGGGATTTATGACAATCTCACAACCTTGACCCCCTTCAATTTATCACACACCCTTGCAGCATTTAAAATGGCAGCAGGACGTCATGAGGCATCTTTGAAGAAAAATATCAATTGTGAAAGACTGTTTTTGCAGATGTTTCTAGCTCTTTTGTCTCCAAAGCGGGTACCGAAACACTTGCCGTGACCTGACCCAGATACAAAGCCAGCATGGCATTTAGTTTGCAGCTAACAGCACTTTCCTTCTTTGTGTTTTCAAACATATGCCGCAACATATAGGGTGCAGATTAGTTTAAGCACAAGACAATCCAGAGTCCTTATGCACAGGGATTTGAAGCAGAGAGGGCTTTTAAATTTTGGATGGCAAAACGGAGGTATTTTCTCCATAAAAAGTTTAGGGAGGGCAACTTTTTTAGTAGAAAAATATGACTTGAAGTGGAATTTAGAGATTTACTTTGCATTCTAATAGTGGGCGGTGTTAATGTTTGGAGAAGTTCACGATGTGCCTAGAAAGGGTGTGGGCTGCTTGGTTACATAATGGAACAAAATAAGGAGTGAATAACATCATCAACACAGGTAGAATGAGCAGTTCTTAAACCAAACATCACACACAATGAGTACACACAGACAACTAGCGAAATGTTACTAAGGTACCTTGTTTTACTATAAACAAAACGAAATATTAAATTGGCTGCAACGTGAAAGAAAATGTTCCTGAAAATATGAGGTACATTACAGGGACGTGTGTTTTTGTACTCTCTCTTGCGGGCAAAATGTCTCCCTAATGCACTATTATGCATGACTACTGATGACGGGTACTCACAAAATCCTTTAAAAAAGGTCCCATGTTATGCTAAATTGACTCGTGTGCTTTAAACCATGTTATAATGTTGTTACCTCATCAAAAACCTACCCAGTGCTTGGCTTCATTCAAATATGTCTGAGTAAAAACTTTATTATTAGTCTGTCTACATCTCCAAAGCTCAAAATTCCCTGTTCCACCTTGTGATGTCATGAAGCTGTTGTTTTCATGTTAACATTTACCTTTTGTTCAGAAGAGTTTGGCAATTGCAGAGATAAAATTATCCAAATGATTCTAGCAAAAGTGTATGAAGTTTAAAAACACAGTGGAGAACTTTCCGTATGACATCACAAGGTGGAGCAGAGTGTTTTCTTTTTGAGAGAATTAAATATGCACGGGGTGTGTGTGTTAAGCATGTGCTAATGAAACAAAACAAATCTACAGTATGTTTGTTTTTGATGGGGAAACATAACTGATCAGAAAATAGTGTAATGTGGGCTTTTTTATATGCCCCTGATTACCTCCATCTACATACAGATTTAATGACAAAATTGGCATACTAATTGTTTATTAAATTAAGTTTATGTGTTAAAAAATGCAGAAAAAAACAACTTTGTAATCAGCCATTCAAATGTGGATCAAATGATTAGTCCAGCTATTGTCTGAAAAAAAATTCCTTTAACAAGAGGGTGCTGATTAAGACATGACTCCTGTGTTTGCTATAATAATACCTCAGCAAATAGAAAAAAAAATAAAAAAAATAGGAAAATGACATGTGTAGCCAAAGTCTTATACAATGCAGACATGAAACTTTCTAACCCTTTTCTAATCTTTTTTAATCATGTAAGATTTATGTATATCTTTAAAGGGCTTATATTACACCATATTCTGATCTGTTATAATGTTGCTTTTTTCATCACATATCACATTTTTTCAACATATTTGTATTTTGTTTCATTCACAGATGTTTAACATACAAGACCTGCATATTTAGGCTCAGTTCTGCTCTCACACAAAAACACCCTGTTACTGAAAACACAACTATGCCAAGGAAATCTGTGTGGGATAACTGCCTGATTAAAGTATATGTTATTAAGTCCTAAACAATCTGTTATTGTGATAAAAAGCCTGAATCTACAGGCATTTGTACAAACCTATGCCCAGTTTACAACCTGAAAGTAGCGGCCTGTTGTTATCTTATGGACATTTGCTGCAGAGTTACAAGAGCTCACAGAAATGACTGATCCGCCAGCAGAAAGAGCACAGATTGTCTCCACTGATTCTGCTCAAATTGTTATCCTTATCTGAGAAAAGCAGCTCATCAGTGTTTTCACAGCAATTCTGGAATATTAAGTTGCCCATGCACCAATTAACATACGACGTGATGGGGATGAGAAAGCAGCAGGAGAAGCCGCTCCAAAGCTAAAAAGCTGTTTTGGCCTGTGCCTCTCAGAACAAAGCTGGGTCATTTGTAACGGAGCCAGATTATCTAGTTATGATCCAGTTATCATTGCTCTGCCTGACTGGGCACAATTGAGATGGCCCTGTTTATCAGTTCTATAGCTGCTGCACTACATTTGCTTTGCACCATCACACCCTCCTGCCCTTTTCAACAGCTCAGTGCCTTTCCCACTCCCGTGTGCTCCGGTGCATTAAGTAAACACACAAGTATAAACATATGAAAACAGGTGAAGATGCCTCTGCTGCAGTATACATCCTCGGAAGGCATTTTGAAGCAATATATCTATTACTCATGGTTGTTTTAAAGAAGTATATGCGCAATAGGTTTACATTCAAAAAGGCTAGACACCCATGGTGTTGGAAAAAGCACATCTATGGTGAATAGATTCTATAGTAATTCTAGATACTCTGAACTAGGCTGGGAAATATGATATTAATATGGTATATGGGATTGTGAGTAATTCTCCATTTAATATAGTTCTTGACTCAAACACAACCTTCTCTACGCCCTCTATTAGTCAGTCTTTGTCACGTTAGACAAACTTTATTGATCCACAAGGGAAATGATTTGGACACAGTAGCTCACACATCACATTAAATATAATAATAGAAATGGAAATAATAATTTAAAATTAAGTAGAAAAAACAGCAACTGCAACTGGTGTCAAATAAGGCATAACTATTGTATGTGTACAAGGAAATTATAAATATAGAACTTTAGTATATATCCCAGCTAAATACAAAAAGCTGTAAGGACAAAGAGTGCAACAATGAAATAGTGATTGCCATAGGGTTATCTATTACATTAGGGTGAGTTGTATGGAGTATTTTATGGCTCAGACTTTTATAGGATATAGCCAATCATAATGATTCTTTGGGAAAAATGTCACATAAACTTTTTGGCATAGCATCACACACCCCTAACTGAAACGTAAATAGTACCTCGATGCTATTTCAGAAACACTGACAGAATAGACTCCTACAGTTGAGTTACGTCAGCA
>KN490716.1:47500-72344 GCA_000787155.1 Scartelaos histophorus | reverse complement strand
AGCAGGAATTCATTATCATTGTGTATTATGCACATCCTATGTAGTAAGTAATTGTATTTTGATTTATCTCTGACATGCTTTTAGGTGATAACATCACCCGCCAATTCATTTTGTAACAGTTTAGCCATCGTAAGTTGGAATACGATGTCAGTTTCCCATGCCATCCCAAATCTATTAAAGATTGCACATCATAACTCTGATTTATTGGCTAAGCGGGTTGTGCAGGCTGGGAGACATGACTGTTTCAAAGTGTCACCAGCGAGCCATGGCTAGGGATGTCCATGGCAGTATGGACAGGCGCTGTAATGGAAAGCATGTGATTTATGGATGTGTAGACTTTAACAAATAACCTGGGAGGCCTCCGCAGTGCCAGCCCACGAGTTTGATCTTTGAAACAATATCTATGTTTGGTTGGTAGAGGTGGACAAGATGGAGGGGGTGGGGGTATCTGCAGGTCACTGGTGTTAGCCTTTGTGGTTTGGTCAGAGGTGAGGAGGCCAAGCAGGGTATGATTATTTACTCCAGGCTGTTTGCTCATGACAGAGACGTTCGAGTGGAAGGGTTAATAACTAGCCGTGACCCCAAATCAACAGTGAAAGACCACAAGGGTGCATTCTGTTGGTAGACTCCACAGTAGCCCATTTCAAAGATAAAACGCGGAGTTGGCCTGTCAAGTGATTTCTCAGATGTAATCAAAGACAGCCTTAAATTTGTACCATTAGTTTTGTCTTGTGTAGCGCCAATATTTAATCAATAAAGACTATATTACAAAGTATTCAGGCTTTTAAACCACTCTGGACACCTCAGCATTTCAATATGTAAGTCTGTATACAAAACATCAGCAGAGGGTGATACAGTGAAAAAGAAAACAGTTTGTAAGCTAAAACAATATCTGCTTAAGGTAAACTGCAAGCAAGTTGTTTACCAGTCTTAAAAATGCTAAAAACTAGAAGGCGTTCCATAGATCGTGAAGTGCTGATGTAGAGGAGACATAGGGAGTTCTGGGGAGGGTTAGTAAATATGCAAAACCGAAATACACACAAACACAATATAAATCCAACTGCAGGTATGTTTTTCATGAGGATACAGCATAAGAGTCACATTAGCAAAACACATTCCAAGTTAATTGTGCAAATATACATGGGCAAATGTGTTTAATGCTCAACTCTTAACATGCAGTTTGCGTTGCTACGGATCATTAGTAATTAAGTCAATACAAACTATAACCGAGGAGAAGCATTGACCTCTTGCTGTAAAAATTACTTACTGATGGAATATTGTGTAACCATGCATGCAATTCACAATCAAGTACCCATAATTGTGCATGGCATATTCATTCCCACCCAGAGCAAATATAAATTTAATTAAAAACAGAACTAAAAAATGCTTCAGTTAACAATTGCAATGAGGATTCAGTTAATGATGTACAGTAATTAATTAGATAAGCCGATGCTGCTTTTGATAAGGCGTGTTTGTTTGTGACTGTTCAACTGGCCGCCACTGGACACAGGCATCGCCCACAGGGATCTCCGATGGAAACTGCCTCGTTATGTCAGTCATGTTATCCCCTCTCACTACCACCACCTCCAGGCAGGTCACCAGCGCTGCAGCTGTTTCACTTTTTAATTAGAGACATTGTAAGTTCCTTCCTAAAAGCCTTTGCTCTCTTTGCTTTTGGAAGAATTTAAAATGTGAACAAATCTTAATTTTAATCCTGTTGTAGATTCACTGATACTTAACATTGTTTGTGGTTTAATGCTATGGTAAAACATGTGATGTAAGAGTAAGTTTAGATTGTAACTGTGCCGCATTTATAAACACAGTTTGACACAATGAATACATCAGCTTTAAAGTTCTACTTCTGTTAACTTAGCATATTGTATGTACTTGACTTCTTCCCTTGGGCTTAAAGACTTGAATTTAACAGTTAAGGCTTAAAACTTTAAATGGTGTGTTAAGTTGCTGCAAAGCTTTTTTGAGTTCATGATACCAAGAGTTGATACGCTGACCATTTTTGTGGGTCAACTAATGTAAATTACTTCACCAAACAGCAAATAAAACGCTTGCTGGAAAACGCTTTATTTTTTTTTTTTTTGTGTGAACTAATAGTCACATGTTTTGTAAAACAGGAATAATTAGTTCACCCAAAGAAATTATTAACTTATTAACTCTTGTTGGCACCGCCAACTCAAAAAAAGCTTCACAGCCACTTAACACACCATTTTAATTTGAGTCAATTTTTCTTTTTTTTTTTTTTTTAAGTGTAAGTCCAGTACAAACCTAGCCCTAAACCCTTTCCAGTGTGTGTTTCAGTCAAAATACATTTTTCTTCTAATGGACTGAGATTTTGAGGACCATCCAAGATGGAAAAGTATTGTTTAAATTGTTTATTTGCAGTCTGGTCTGATTGGACATCACACCTCTGTAAGTTTAGCATAGCTCGATTCCTGACTATGTAACATTAACTGATAGATCGAGAAATCGTAAAAAGTCTTACAAAAACATTATTTGCAATCACAATATATGCAATTTATTTATTTGCTTAAATTAACAGTTATAGTGCAGCATGAGCTAAATATACCATGATCTTTTGCTCTGTTTCAGTCTAAATATGTTGAAATAACTTATTAAGCCCTTTTAAATATTTAAAAATGTAATGGATTATGATAGAAAATGAGAATATTTATCATTCACCATTGTCCACAAATATCACAATAAATATCATACTGTGAGATGCATATCGTGAAAGTATTGTATCGAGACATTTGGATACATTACCTTTTCCTGACCATAAAAAGTAAATGCAGAAATGTAGGAAAAGCATATTTTTTGAAATGATATTTGAAGGTTTATTTTTGTTTTGTTCATCTTAATCTTTATGCTTCTGGATATGCTTGTTTTGGCTAAAGGCTGAAGCAGTAGTAGTCAGAAAAAACATGCGACTAAACCAAGCCAATTCTTAATCTTATTTTATTGCTTTCCAGGCGCCATTTCAGCTGCCATACGCTCTCCTTTGTGTGCTCTGACCTGTGATGTGAGAACGACACACACCCACTATATAAAATGTAAATGCTCAGAGTAAACTTGTCCTCTTACACGCTCGACTTAATCCCATCTCCTCCATACGCAGTAGAAGTGTCACCAGGACAACTCTCAGTATAGGTACAGAGGGAGGAAGAACCTACAGCCGCGATAACAGAATTAAGTGAAGAAACGCGATTTCAATGCTATGTAACCAAGGGAGGATGTTTCAGAATTTTAGTAAAGGTGAATGTAAATGTTGGGTAACAGACTTTTCATGGATTTGTCTTGCTCACAGATTGTTCAAAGCCTTGGAAAAAAATCAATTGAGCTTTAAAAAATAATGCTGTGTTTAAAATTAAATAGGTTGTATTGTTTTTAAGATGGTATGTCTGTATAGGTATTTCAATTATGTATCTATGTTCATGCATCTTTTGGGATTCGTGAAGGTATGTCTGTGCATACTGTTCTCACAATACCAAAATTTAAGGAATTTAAGGAATAGACAAGGTGTTAAATCTGTGTAATCCCTCAGTTGTGCAGAGTGGTCCATGGGCATATACTAGTCTTTGTGCTTTTATACTTATTCTTTTAAGCTCAAGATCATTCTAAAGCCATTCAGGAAAGGTTCATTACTGGCTTGTGACTTGTGAGTGTATGTGCTCAAATTAGTATCTAGTTTTGATACTACTTTTAGTATCTTTCAATGTTATATTTCCGATACTTTTGGCGGCCCTAGTTGTGTATGATTTTTTTTTTTTTTCTAAGAAACAGCAAATGACATGGTGCACTTGGTTTATAATTTACACAATTTTGTCTTTTAAAGTGACAATATGGTCCCTGAATTCCTATTACTTTGTATAATGTGTAAAACTGCAAACTGCAATATCCCCTTTACTTTTAAAAACATTCCCCAAAGACCAGTTTAGTTCCCAGCGCGTCAAGATGAGCTCTGTTGTCCTACTTGCAGCCAAACCTTTCCGCGGTCACTTTCAGAGCATGTGCTGGAGGCCTGCACTGTTGTAAGGTTAAATTATCTGCGCCTCCTCCAGCTGACTCTCACATACTTAGCGGTGATTTCCACACGCTCCATTTCTGTTCCTCACACATGATTACTCTGCGTTGTGTGGTATCCCTATTGCTAAATGCACTGAGAGATGAAAGGAGCAAAGCACAGTGGGCATTGAGCTCAAGGTCTAAATGGAGCTTGATGTTCCCTAATGGATGCGGAACATGCCTCGTATTGCAGTTTATTGTACATTGTGTATGGAGACTGGCAGGTATAGGCCCATGGTGGTGGGGATGCTACAACATGCACAGTGCATGAGCCACTTTGTTTGAACAATGGTAGCACTATCATTATTAAATCAAATGGAGGTAAAAGGTGGAAGTCAGCCGTTTCACTCCACTTTACAAACCATCTGATGCAAATTAGGTCATCATCGTTGTACTCATGAGATGTTACACTTCAAAAAACAGGTGAGGAGAGAAGTGGGCCCCTTGTTAGTGTGTGAAACTAGAGATAAACTGCCTACTGGGGAGCATAAAACAGATATACTTAGGCTTGTGCTTTACTTGTGTTTTCTCCTCACTTCTAAATGAGCAGGAAAAATTTGCAGATCTTTCCTCACAGCTGAAGCATTTAATTAAAACTTTAAAATGAAGGTGAAGCAGTTATGGCAGAACATACAGTCTGTCTGCTGGAGCCAGTCAGGCCAATAAGAGCTCTTTTATTGCCAGAGCACAAAGCCAAATGGCCTCTGCTGTACAGCAGAGGCTGGGGCGACTGGTGTGGTCATGAGCCAGCACAGTTCACAGCACGGTCAGTTTTAGAAGTCGTATTTCGATCAAATATAATACTTTGGATGCTATCAATTGATATATGGAAATCAGCCAAGGTAGTGCCTTTTTGGTGTGAAGGAAATCTCTTCATTTGAACAATATAAAGGCAAAAGGTTTTATAAATCTTGGTTCGTTCTATAGTATCACACTATTTTTTGTCCATGGCATTTATTTTTCTCGATGTAAATTAGCTGTCCGCTGAAGCAGTAGATGGAGGAAGCAGATTTATCATTGTTCCTTTATTTCAGCTGTGTGTGTATTCACATATATAACGAATGCAACCTCCCTTTGCAGAGGAGCAAGTCTTAAACACAAATTTAGAGTGTACGTCCTTTGAAAAATGGTGCCCTTCTTACCTGGGCAGCTATTCTTAGCCAACGCCAAAGACCTATTTTTTTTTTAACCGAAATCCCAGTTCCCGAAACACTTCCCAGGGCCTGCCTCTAAAAAGTTGAAAGGCAGAAAAAGAATCAGTCAATGAAACTAAATATGTTTGAATCATCTGAGTTGGTCTCTGAGTAAAGCCTTGAAAACCAAATAGAAATTGCTGTTTTTGGATTGTTTCATTTAGAGATTTGCATTGGTCGATCACATTAATCAGAGAAACTGTGACACACTCACTGCAGGGCATCATGGGCAGCACTTGAGACAGTCCTCTGGCAAAAGCAATGCTCGAGTCTATAGAGTGAAAAGAACACCCACACTGACAGTCTTTTTGATTAGACATTGTAACTGTTCACTTTTGAGTCTGCTCTGTGGTCAGAGACAAGAAGAAGAACAGATCACTTCAACAATACATGCAGAAAAATATAATATCAAAAGGCAAATAGACTTCAGCTCAAATGAGTAATTTGTTTAGCATGACCTTGTTATAAAAACGCAATGATATGATATTTCTGTAATGATGACATTTAAACATACTTTTAAAAACATACATTCATTGAAAAAGAGCAGTTAACAGCAAGCCACATTATTTTTGTCTTTATGCAGTGCTCAGGCTTCTAAATACAGATTTTGAGATTTGACCTTAGCTGGAGCATTTTACCAATAATGCATGTTTTGGGTTGCTGTGGAGAGAAACATGTAAGCTGAGCATAAAGGCTCAGGTGGCCTGGCCGGGCACTCAGCCACTATACCACCCAAAGTCAGTGTATAGAAAAAATGCAATTCCTCATGTCATTCTGTCATAGAGACACAGATGCTTTTTGCCCTTTAAATGGAGTAATAAAGCTTGTAAAATCAATAATGTATTATAAAAGAACAGGGCAGAATTGGGTGTCTATGGACTACATGATCTAACACAACAACAGGCAGTTTCTTTCAAAGGTCACTGAGCTATGACGCGCATTCAAAAACTGCACAGTATCTTCTCAATCTGCACTGACAATGTAGACTCATATTTTCTCAATACTGGAGGTAATTATCATCTAGAAGCCATGAAAAACCATTTAGGGCCTTTCTCCACCTAAGTAATAGCTTTATTAGTGACACCAAGATGAGTTTGTGCAGTAATATGGATCCACAGGGTGTAATGAAATCTGACTCTGTTGCTGAGTAACAATATCATAAAAAGGAGACATGGACGAAAATCAATATGATAAATGCGTCGCTTGTTTTTTCTGTATAAGAATTTAAATAACCTTAAATTGATGGGCTGCCATTGTCATTGGAGGAAAAGAAAAGTGTCAAGTGTAAATATATTTGTTGAAAAAGACTTAAATACAAATATGTATACCAAGACATGATAGAGAAAATATGAAGTGCTACAGATTAGAAGTGGTTTCATTATTACCCCCAAAGTTTTGGGGTAATAATGATTTTGAAAGCAAGTTAAAGTGTTTCTTTTTTAATAAATGCAATGTTCCTTTCATTTTTACTCATAAATGTCTGAATAAATATATCTGCTAGACTATATAAATTTATAGCAATGACTTTACTCTATATAAGACTTACTCATCTCTGTATAAGAATTGAATTTGATTGTCATGGGGGGGGGGAAGTGTTCAGTCTAAATATATTTGTCAGAAAAGGCTGAAATACAACTACTGGTACACATTTAACAAGGCATAATAGATGAGGGGTCATTAAGTGTTACAGATTACAAGTGGCAAAAGTTTTGGAGTAATAATTATTTTGATTCCACGATAAAATGTTTTATTTTTGATTACCACTGTGTTCCTTTTATTTGTACTCATAAATGTCTGAATAAATATATCTGCTAAGCTAAATACATTTATAGTAATGGCCTCATCTAAATGTCCTCGTCTCTGTTGAAAACCTAGAAAAGACTGCAATTTAAGCTAAATTTCAATTGGACATTCCACTCACATTGGCATGTTTTAAAACTTTCCGGGTGGTGGGTCCATCCCCATAGAGATACTTACTTACTTACTAGAGATAGTTACTTTGTCTTCATGGAAATAACTTTAAAATCATAGTGTGAAAAATTCCAGGCAAACACCAAGCCAATGTACAGGTCAGATTTGTGGAGAGGTGGGATGCTTAAAGTACCATAGAATGCATATTTTTCAAGGTACTGTTTTATTGTAAAGAAATAAAAATAGCCATCTTTAAACAATAAGCAAGTTTAATGCCATACTGTGGTACACTCCAGAGAAAGCAAACTCCCTACCAAGTCTCCATGGACACAGCTAGGTCCTGGACTCTTACCAAAAAAATTACATGGTGCACCTTTAACCCCAGTGACAAATGCAATTGCAGAGCCACCTAGATCCCATGCACGGGCACACACAGACTGCAGCCTGCATGCCTGATTTCCCAATACAATGAGCCCCCAGCATCCATAGGCCCAACATATGTAGCAGCTAATACAGTTACGGCCAGGTCTTTGCTTCCATGTCTACTCACATAATAATATTAGGGTTGATTCTATACTTTGATCCAGCTATCAATGTCAATCATGTTAGCGCAGCACACAGGCCCAAGTCCTTGAGGCAGATAGGCGGTGAGGGGAGGAGGGAGCACTGGCAGCCTTCTAATGCAATAGGGCTGTTAGATCTGAGAGCTTTATATTACATTAATGCGTTCATGGATAATTCCATCTCCTCTGCTAATATGACTTAGACTAAAAACTCAATCCAAGTCTAATATGTATCTGATCACCTCAATCGAAGATGGTGACGGGAGCGCACTAACTGCCATGTCCCGCCTACAGAAGCTTCTCTGTACAGAGGCTGCTGAGCGTGAATAATGTGAATGAGGATTATGCTGCATTACAGTGGTTGTATGCAAAGATATTTACATGAACATAATAAAAAGCTGTGTACTGGCCCTAGGGGAGAAAGGTGTGATAATAAGAAAATAACTGGATTAAAGGTGGAAAAATAAAATGCAATATAAGGTTGACTACAGTATGAATTGACTGCAACTAATCTTGTAGGTTAAATTATCTATGCATTGCTCATGGGTTGACAGTGGTTAAAATGTAGTACATTACAAAATTGCCCCTTGTGAGGTTTAAGACATGTTAGAATAGTGTAAAATCATCAAAAAGTTGTGTTTTGTTTCATTCACACGTTTGAGTAATGCTTTATTATGTCTGTCTACATATCCAGCTCAAAGCTCAAAATGCTCCGTTTCACCTTGTTATGTCAGGAAGTCATAGTCAAGATATTGTTGGTTTAGTAGGCAACTCTAGGGCTGTAATTGTCCAAATGATTCTAGTGTAGGTGTAAACAGTTTAAAAACATACTGGAGCACTTCCTGTATTACCACATGATATCACAGGGAGCGGAACAGAGTGTTTTCTGTCTGAGAGAAGAGCTCAGCTTAAATATGCAGTATCTGTGTGTTAATCATATGTGAATGAAACAAAACACAACTCCGGGTATGTTTGTGATAAGGAAACAACATTGTAACAGATTAGAAAATAGGGTAATATTGGCCCTGTAAAATGTTATTACATCAGTTATGGACAAGATTAGTTCCTTCATTAAAAGTCAAGAAGAAGTGAAAATGTTCATAAATGTGGTTTGAGGGAGTTGGTGCACTGTGTAACTTTTCTGGTGGAGGGTTCATTAAGTGTTGTTTCTCCATGGAGATGTTTTTGCTTTGTCTGGAAAGTTTCGCAGCAGGTCAGATCTGTGAAGATGGACCCCCCCTCACAGTCAGAATGCCTGTGTTGTAGTATTTTTGAGGTATAGAAGCACCTGTAATTGCATAAATGCAAGATCTGTTTATTGTGAAACATACTAAACAGATGAATGAGATATCCACAAAAACAAGAAGGTAATGGAAAAGTTACATAGTGCACCTTTAAAGTGCCCTTGCTGTGGTCATAGGAGCAGTCCATTTGAAGCAGCCATCAGAGGCTTGATAAGACACAATGTTTAGTGTGCGTTTGTGCAGTGTGGATTGCAGCTTGTCGTGTGGCACATTAGGTGTTGACAGATGGGATGGAGGGCATGGGACACTGCAGGGACTCCATGATTTATTGCTGGCCTGGGATATTTAACAGTGCGTCTACAGTGACTATGGGAGGATAACAAGTGGTGAAATGTCAGTAGAAACCAAAAGAAGGGTTAAAAAAGCTTGAGTTCTTCTCTCAAAGAGAAAAAACTCTATTCCTTGTGATAAAACAGGGTAATACAAGAAGTGCTCCACCGTGTTTTTAAACTCCACACACCTTCATTAGAATCATTTGGATTATTTCTGCCCTGGAAATGCCAACTAAAAGTAAAACTAAAAGTAAAAAGGTAGCTCTTAACTTGAAAACTATAGCTTCGAGACATTACAAGATGGAACTGAGCATTTTGAGCTTTGGAAATGTAGGCAGACTATGGTAATAATAAAGGTTTACACAAACACATGTCAATGAAACAAAATACAACTCCATGTATGTTTTCGATCGTTTAAAATGACTTAAAAACAAAAGGGGAAGGTTTGCTGAAAGGGATAAAAGATGAACAGGTCATAGAAAGATGCAACACAGCCAAATATTACCCATGATTATTCAAGGTGTTAAAAGAGTCTCATGTACTAGTATGACTGGAATATGGGTTCCAGAGAAATCTCCCTAGTACTTCTATTAAATAAAAATATGTTTGTGGAAGACTGTAGGACACGAAAAAGACAACAAACATGAGCTTCACCCATGAGATTCATCTAAGAAATACCAGCTTTCTAGAATGTGAATCCCTGGGCGAAAAGGAAAATAGGACAGCAGTCATGTAATGAGCATGGCTGGTCTGCTGAAGAAAAGCTCATTGCAAAAGAAGATTGCCTCAGTGTTGTTACCCTGACAAGGTTTACATTCTGAAATTCTGTTCACAAATCAGCTGCATGTTTTTACTAGACAACAACAACAAAGCATACTGGGTGTAATTCTACAATATATTTTCTGTTCTTTCTAATAGCTCTACCAGTACTGTCCTTGAAGCCCACAACACTTACAATTAGCCTTCAGAAAGCTGTGTTAAAGTAAAGTCCCAGATCCAATTGTTACAACTGTGCCCTTTGGCCAGATTTGGGGGAGACAGACGAGCACGACAGAGCAGCCAGGGACACAGCTTGTATCGATTAGCTTTGTTGTTTTCCTCTCTTCACATTTTGCCCATGGTACAATATTCAAAAGAAATGTGCAGGTCAGGAGCACAAAGCGATGATGCTCTAGTATAGTGGGGATCACTGAAATGTGTGTGTAACCATACAGATAACACTAATAAATCCAATTGCTATAGGAAGGGCCTTTTTCACCTCTATTCCTTTTTCAAAACCATGTTAGTTTTTAGTTTCGACATGCTTCAGCCCTGAGCTTTACAATTGATCACTACCTACACCCGTCTTGCCATGTGCCATTCAATGCTCAGAATTCACCAATGTGAGTGAGAAAACAAGTCAATATGCCGATATTATCTTGCAAGACTTCATATTTTTCAAAAAAAAGAAAAAAAAAAAAACAACAATCTGACATTCTAAATTCCCAGACCTCCACATTTATATGCGGGAGCACTTCTGTCAGTCAAATCGACCAATGAAGTCTATAAAAAGCATGTTGTTGATACTAGTGCAAGGGCAAGAACAGTCTAGAACAGTGAGACTAAACAGCACACAAATGCACTTCAAAATATTCTGCTAGTTCCTGCATAAATAAGTCAGATCAGAGTTTAAATATGTACCAGTTCCTTAAAGTGCATTTTGCCCTTTCTCCATACCATTAAAGGACCCATATTACACTATTTTCGGATCTATGTTATATTATTTCCTCATCAAAGACATATCTGGAGTGTTTTTTTTTTGTTTGTTTGTTTTTTCATTCATGTTTAAGCACACAAATTCTGCAAATTTAGCCAGTTCTTCTCAAACAGAAATCACTTTGTTCCTCCTTGTGATGGCATGTGGTAATGCAGGAAATGCTCCACTATGTTTAAATCCCACTAGAATCCTTTGTGTGATATTGGACCTGGGATTGACTATTCTAATCTCTACTGACCAAAAGGTAAGAAATGTTAAAGCTGCTAACATGAAAACTACCACTTGACATCACAATGTGGAACAGAACATTTTAAGCTTAGTAGATGTAGACTAATAATAACTAATAATGTGTGACTGAAACAAAACTCAACTCCAGGTATGTTTTTGATGAGGTATCAACATTATAGAGTGACTAAAAGCTCACAAGAGTCAATTTTGTGTAATTGGACCTTTAATAAACAATGCTTTTTGTCATTTTTATTACTCAACAGCTGTACTCTATTCTCAAATGTGATGAGAGTTGACACCACAGCATCGGTAGGTCTGTAATATTTAATGGAGATGCTTCTAAAATTCTCTTAGTTGTCCAAATAATTTCTGTTGTGGATCAATAAAGTCTGTCTAAGTCCAAGTCTAAGTGTTGATAGTTCAAGGCCAGAGTCACTAATCATGGAACATTTCCAGGTTTTCTTTTGGATATGCCTTCCCACAATTGGGAGTTAGACATAATCATATTGTGCAGTCTGAAAGGCACAAAAATCTGGATTCATTTAGCAGTCAGACTGGTGAAAGGTGTTATTGTGTGACTGACAGCGTATACTGACGGCTGCGGACAGAGCAGTAGCCTGTACGTAATCAGTCACCCGCTTGTTGATTGAGCGTTGTACATGGTAACTCCCCCAGGAGCTGTGTTTGCAGGACAGCCATCACTCAGAGCTTAATGATCAAGAGCCTGTTGGATTTTATGTGCCACATTTAGCTAACAGTGAGATTAGTGCTCTGCTTCTCGCGCTCTAAATTGTCCACACCACTTGTCCCAGTCTGTGCCCTCCTCCGCCCGCCAACCTCCGGGCTATGGCTATATTCTACCCGGGCTCCCTTGACCCAAGCGGGTAATGCATTACACCCCGGATCAATTGATAGATTGGCCCTGTCGGAGCTGCCGTAACTAAATCAGCTGCTCCTGATGATTCAGCAGCGAGCAGGGAGCCGGGCCTGCTGTCACCAATCACAGATCACCAGCCGCCAAGACAGGTATGGACATTCCCCTGTCACTTGAACCTAATTTATTGCCAGCTACCACATTGATTAACCTTGTGCTGTGGTTTAAGCTTCCTATAAAATTTGTGTGTTGGGAGTGGAGAACAGTTGACTGGGAGAAGAGGAATAAACAGCGCAGTTTAGAATTTAGAATACTTATGTAAACTTTGTTCATAATTGAGAAAAAGGCAGTTGGGGGAGTCGGAACAGTTGGGAACATTTCTATGAATTCTTTTACAAGGCAAAAATAATTGAGTGTAACCAAATGTAATCCTATGGAACAGACATCAGACATCCTGCCAGCTTGACGAGGAATCAGATTTCTTTCTACTCATTTTCTCTGTGCAAAATGTCTTGTACAGTGAAGAGAATAGTTCATATCACCATAAACCAAAGAATTCAAAACATGCACTTACATTTGTATAATGTAATGCCAAGTAATATTCCAGCAGTAGGCAATAAGAGCTTTGGTCTATTTTATTTTTTATTGGGTAAAAGAGCAGTGCGAGTTGAAGCGATCTTCGAGAGCATAGCCTACTTGTGGATTCAGTCAAAGAGGACCTGAGCTGTGAAGAGGGAGCATTTTGTTCTTTGCATCTGAATGATTTAGTCTGTGTTCTTCCTGGGATAGCTAGGGGCTGTCAACAGTCTCCCAGCTGTAGCCTCTAAAACACAACTCACAGATCCAATGAACCAGTGCTGAATTACTTAAGAGACTGATGTGTAACAATGCTCTTGCCATTTTCACTTGTTTCACACTAAAATACTGTTTCATTTATAGCAGTTTTATACCACCTTATTATGTTTATATTGCTTGGGATTCTGAATACGCGCTTCTTCAATACTAAGCTCTGAGTCTTTTTACCAGTGAAAATCCCTAAGTTCCGACTGACAGATTAAGGAAACTGCATGGTCCATTCATATCAAAGCAAATATAGGTCTTTATGGGGACAAATAAAAAATAAAAAAATAAAAAATAACAACAGGGACTGAGTTCTACAGAATCAACATGCAAAACACTGTTAATCTAAGGTGAAGGAAATGTAATTTGATTCAAAATGACCAGTGACCAACAAGCTCCTTTGTTCATGTATTGATGAAAAAATATATAAATCACTGATATCTCTCTGTATATAAAATGCAGAGAGATCATTCTGGATTTGCCATGCAAGTGTTTATACTGTATACATTTACATTAAATTAACTATAGTAGAGTTGTGTTTCCATTTTGTTTGTGCGGTCCTGTGCCCTTCTTGACTTCTAATCCTCTTCTCATCCAAATGATCAAGAATCCATTATCCAGTTTTGTGGCGAAACATGCATCAGGGCAATGACAGTGTGTCCAAGTTGAACAGAAAGCTTTAGATGTGAAATGGATCTCGGTGAGTATTGATCATTGTGTTGGCCCATCTCTAGACCCTGAATAACAGAGTGACATCGGAGCATTACAGAAATGGCCTCTATGTTTGAGCAGACGACACAGCTCAGCTACATTCATGCACTTTACTTGTGGCTGTGTATCACTTTTATGATGGATATTTTTAAAGATGAAATCACCTAATTGAGTGGATGTTAAAACTTTAAAATTATTGACTATCTATATGGAGAAATACAAGGAAAAACACAATATATGTACGTGTAGTTTTAGTGTCCTCTCTGTTACAGTGCTAGATTATAAAACCACATTCGCTTCATAGATTTGTTCCAACAATTTTGTCGTAGGTTAGCACTCCTTTTGGCAGCACACAACAGAAGAAAACTGAAGGGCACATTTGTGGTTATGGCCTGACTGTTGCAGCAAAAGAACACGCCGATCACTGGAAAAGTTACACATTGAATTCAAAGAGCAGAAAAACAAGTACTGTTAGCTCAGCTGATGGCCCTGTTACAGCAGAGATACAGTAGACTCTGCTGCTTTTAAGACTTGCTCTACAAAACAGTTTTTTACTGCTGTTATTCCAAGGGACATGTGGGCTCACTTAAATGGGATTTGAAGGAGCACTAGAGTGAGCACAGTGTGGAGATTAAAACGTGTATCTGTTAATAACCAAACAACTGTGTGAGGAGAGACCTGGACTGTTATGGGCAGCAGGTAGTTGTCCCCGCGGTGCAATAATAAATGAGTAGATGCCATTTCAAAGCACCACTTTAAAAAATCTCATGAGACCCCCCAAGGTGGAAAGACATTAAACTGTTAACATCTGTGGTGTAGGATTCTTTTAGGCATTAAGTTCCCAGTGAACAGCTGTATTCACATTTTGCCTCATATTTGAAGCCATTTTTATTCTACATCAGTTGATCTGGGTATGTGTTAGCAGAGCACTTACATTGTTCATGTATTCACTCAACAGGTCTTGGAGGGCCTGCCGCACTGCGTTGCACTCAGCCACGATGCGTTCTCGGCGGTCGTCGCGAGTGCAGGAGGAGTCAGCCATCAGCGCCGCTCCGCTTATGATGCTCTCCAGGCGCTCCTCTAAAGACGGGCGGAAACGTGCCTCACTGAATGTCAGAGGGTCCAGGATGATCTTGTTCTGGAAGGCAAAAAGTTGGCCAAAAGGTCAGAACAACTATGAGATCAATTGGACTCAACGACGACCAGTCCAAATTTGGAAAACCTGACAGAGGAAAGATCAACAAGTGAACGTGTAGAAGGCTCTTATTTTAGTTTAGACATCTAAAAATTAAAGCATTACATTCAAAGCCATTATAACTGATTTGTACTTAAAATATATATTATTATATTTAGAAGTTATTTTTAAGGCTGGGGGTCTGCCATGCTCTCGTCTCCATAGAGGTGTATTATTGCTTTGCCTTGAATGTGACAGCAAACTGATCTATGTTGCATCATGTTTTATTGCTCAAAAATACCCATAAAATCATGCATCTTTACTGTGAGAAGGGTCACCTCTCCACTGATCTCACCTGTAACTTAATCTGCTGTTATCGCCTGCTTGACCCCATAGCGATGGAATATTCTAGGAAATACTAACAATCCTCAATAGATACAAGAAGGTAGACCATCCATCAGAAAAGTTACATAATGCAACTTTCAGTGCTTCAACTGACAATTACAACACAAAGGAGACAATAAAATGTGAGTCGGGAAGGCCAAATTTTAAAGGATAATTCACTGAAATACTTTGGCTACTGTGCAACTGTATATAAAGAGAAAGTCCATAATTTGCCTTGACCAAAAATGTCCGCTCATTGACTCATGGCTACAAGGACACCTGTTTTAAATATTCCTATTAGTCAAGAGTAAATATATTAAACACCAATCCCACTTAAAATATTCTCCATTAGAGCTGCATTAATTGGAATACATTTTTGACTAACTGAACAAATCACCAATCTCTTTGTGTGGGGGATTGATAAAATAGAACATGAAACATAACCGCAGAGCTCATTTGTGTGACTGTTAATGTTAATTGCCAACAAATGCTAATTGGCTGCTCATTTATTCACTGTTGGTATCTGCAATCACTTCCTCCACATGCAGGCCGGACCACACCACCACAATCTCACACTGAGATAACCACTGAGCGGCGCCTCACACACTCTCTGTTTGACACTGAACACCAAAGGCTGGATCTGGGAGGCAGTAACCCCACTTGCACAAAATGGCCGCCCTTATTGCCAACTCTAAAGCTTCGAAATCTGCTAATTTGTGTTGCTCTTTTCCTAGCAGCTTCCTGGTGTTATAGGAATATGACCCAGACTACAGTCCTCCCATTCTTACTGAGATGATGCGGCTTTTAGTGCTGCCGTTAAATTGTAATAGGCCACTGAGAGCAGCTTGTGGTATGATGTTTTAGAGAGGCCGGATTCTTTAAACAACCTTTTTTACAGATTACAGATCAGTGCATTTTCACCAAGGTACAAGACAGCGTTTATTTTAGCATTCTGAGGTGGTGCTAATATGTGTACTGACTGAAATGATAACTACTATTCAGAGAGCTCTTGAGCGCAGGTGAAGTGATTTGACTCCAAAGCCAGACTGATCCTGGGGCGGACTGACAGACTGTTAAATGATCTGGAATAAGACACACACAAAAAAAAAAAGGTACAGAGAGTGTCATTGCCATTATGTTTGTGTCTACGGTCCATAACAAATGAATCATAGCTCTAGCACAATAAGAAAAACATTTAACCTGTAATTGTGCTTTTCAATAGAGATTTTAGTCATTTATGTTTCTTAGACTGATAAGAATAAACATCATAACTGAAATTACATCAATTTGGCAATAAGAAGAGGAACCTTGATATTCAGGACTGGCTGACATGCTGAGCAAAATAGCAAAAGAAAAATTAAGTTATGTCAACTGGATAAAGATTTTTTAAGTGAAGACATGTTGCAGCTCATCCAAACTGCTACTTCAGTTCTGGTCAGCATGCTGGTGGACACTGCCTTATATCTGCCTCCAGGGCTCTGAAACTAACACTTGTTTACACAGTTTCTGCTTGTCAGTTAGGCTATAGAAGCTGCTTGGATGTGCTGAGAAATGTCTTCACTCAAAAAACATTTTTCCAGTTGACAGAATCTTTGACCTTAAGTCAAATTTTTAGAAATTTTAAAAAAAGAGAGATTTTAGAAATAAAAATGAAAAATCATATAAATAAAAAAAAACATAAAAATAATACGTACTTTAGGTTGGATAATGCATGCATGCACTATCCACACTGTTGTTTTGTACATTGTAAGAATGTGATGGCTGGTATTTGCGTGCAAGGCTATTCACATGTCAGCATCAGAAAAAGGAACATGGGAACACAAAGAAGCTGGGGCATGAGGGATATCACTGTGGAAAGATACAAGCAGAAGAACATGAAGGAAGTCAGAAGACATTCCCTGAAGAGTCCACTCCATTGTTATTCCACACTCATGTCAGGTTTCAATTATCAGCGGAATTGGGAATAGGCAGAGAGAGAGCAGCAAATGCTGGCTCAACAAGAGCTGGGAGGGTTTCAGCGTAATTGGCAGGGGCCAGTTGGAAGAGGCTCACATGTGCATCTGGACCCGTAATGTTATTAAATGTGTCATTAAATTCTAAGTCACTGATAGAGAAGGTGCATAAATACTGTGGAGTGTGCAAATGTCTTATGCCATTTTCAGTCAACCACAAAACCCTTTTATGTTCCTATCAAAATTAACCATTTATTTTAAGTTAGAAATGTTAGCTGTAGTAGCTTAATATGTGTTTGGCCTTGGCACAATATTGATCTTTTCAGAAATGTTTTAACAAAATAAAAATGTGTAAATGATGTATATTAGAGATTTCTTCCATGTACACATTGCTTGAAGCCCAACACTGTTAGTACACTCTGGCCACTGGCGCTGTGTGTTTGCTCCAAGAGGGCAGGGGTATTAGTTTGACCCCACTTTGGGGCATTAACCACTGGGACGGGACGTGTGTCATATCAGCCGATGTCATGAAAGCCTCCAGGGCCGAGCGATATTTGACTTGTGCTGTTAGGCCTGCTGAGACTTTGTCCAAGTCCCTCTCAGACCAGACAGTGTGTAGCCTGTGGTGGTCCCATCCTAGAGTTCAGGAGTACTTCGCTTGTGACCGTAAATGTGTTTGACAATGCATAGCTACAGTGAGCCGTGAGCAGTGTTAGTCATAGTCTCCACTCTCATTGATTAATCTAATGCTCTTAAGTGATGCTTTAGCTCTATAACTGTATAGCAAAGTCTGCTTCTGTGCATAAACTAGTTTGTTAAACAGTTTCAGAGCAGAGTTTTTTTTTTTTGGAAAGACTGTTTTTTTGTGCATTTATTCCTCATTTTATTCACTTAACTAACACTAACAGAGCAAATGACATGTACGTGTTGCATACAGGTCTTTTCTGTTAATTTGGTGTTTGAGTCCTAAATCTAACTACAGTCTTCTAAGCCAGACTATTTTTAAAGGATTAATTAAAATGATGAAATATCTTAACAGCAAGATGCCACAGAATGTTACAGGAAATGTCGTAAAGATGTAGAGGAAGTTAGGAAACTTGCTGAATGCAGGATTTTAATGAAAGCAATTAAATCTGGCCAAGTCAATATTTATGAAATGGACACTGGAGGAGGTATAAACAGCAGGTGAATAGAGTTTGAGAGAAAATGTGTGTGTTCAAGGGTTTAAAAGCTATTGAAAATGAGAAACCCTAATATTATTCAGTAGAAAAACTGTCTTTAATCAATTACTTTACAACAAGTATGACTCATCAACACCACAGTGACCAGTGTAACACTCAGAGTGTTAAGAATACATGTTATTTTCTTCTATAAAGGGCATTCAGTAAGTTTTTAAGTCCTTCTCACATTTTTGGTGAAACTCAAACACAGGACCATAAAACTGATCACAGGCTTCTCAACATGTGTTGTTTAATCCATTTAGTATTTTTTCTTTTGTCTGTGTTTGCTTATTAGTGCATTGTGTCTCCATGGTAACTGCTGAACTTTCTGCCAATACACATAGATATAGAACACCCCAACATGATGTCACTGCAAAGTATCAATATCATCCCTGCTTTGGATTGGTCTGTTCTGCCTACCTCTTTTTCCCCCAGTTCGCCGCTGACTCAGACTAAAATATATATTTGCAGCAATTAAAATGTCTTGAGGAACTATGTAAAGATCAGATACACAGACTATTAGAGGATATATATGTACTGTATGCTTGCATTGCATTTCCCTTTAAAAGACATCATCAATAATTAACTCTTCTGCTTTTGTGCTTTAACCTGTGCTTCATGCTGTATGCACGCAGTAAAATACGATGTTGTGGAAAGCATCAATTTGTCGTCTGAATAGTGGATGTATATGACAAAAAACACATTCAAAATCAAAAAGTAAAGCATGTTTTAATTATGCATTAAGAAACCGCAGGCATTTGAAGCAGAGACGGAAAAAAGATGCATGAATTAGTAAAATAACATAACCAGCAGGAAATCTAACTAACAGCCCTGTGCAGGCTCCTAAAATAGTGCGCCTCATTGAGTATACTGTATCATCTATATGGCATGAACTAACAACAGCGCAATCACACCCACTCAACATACACTCCCGGGTCTATTTACTGTACATGTAGTGGCCTCATTAGTATGCACAAGTTCACTAAGACGCCATGAGGGAGGCATTCATCTAGCCATGAGCTGGTGGTGTCATCAGTATTTGCAGGCATGCGCGGCGGTATTTCAGAGTGTACCGTAGACGACGCTGGGGAGGCCGGTGACAAACTGTGGCAACAAGATTATAAATGTTGAACCTCAAAGTGCAGAGATTGTCAGGACATGTTGATGAAAAGTCTGAGCATGCACACTGCCGCTTTAATTGTGACAACCCCCGATATGACTGGCCCCACGTAGGCTGTACCTGAGGGTTTGGAGCATAATCAACTTGATTAGGAGAACGAACCAGCAACTTTCAGCATAATCAACAGTTTTACATAACACTAACAAATTGCCTGTCTCTGGGCAATCTGTAACAGTGGCATCTTTTCACATTTAAATTTGGATTCAAATATGTATGCATAGCTGGATATCTTTTTCATCAGCAGCCCTATACAAGCAGTGCCCCTGGGTGGGCACAGACACAATCTCAATGCCTCTCTTTGCTCAGTTTGTGTTTGTTTGTTTTGTTTTTTTTTTTTTGTTTTTTTTAATGGGCTATTTGTACTTTGAATAAAAAAGTACTTCACTTACTTTGCAAACACGAATATTGGAGTGATTTAATTCAAGGTAATTATCAGAAAAGTGAGAGTAATTTAGGACAAGCACAGCAGCAATACTTTTACTAAGAGAAGCAAGCATTGTATGAGGACAACTTTATGATCTTTTGTTTTAAAAGCAGATTTCACCAGCTTATTATCTGAACTGAACAATGCATTTAACAGAAGATTAGTTTTTCTTTCACAAAGATATTAGTACATTAGCATAACAGATGTAGCCACTGCATGTACGAAGTTTCTCAATTTTTAGATTACATTCATCTCCCCTTCTGTTGCCATGACGACCTCTAAAACACCACAGCTGCTCTGTGATGTCTCCTCAGTTGATCTTTTCTGTGTCGGCAAGTCACCTATTCCCAAACTGAGAATGTTTTTTACTAAAAACTATGGCCGCTAAGCTGAGATACCGGTGATACAGTTTGTATTCAAAGCTCAGCAGGTTAATTTATGAGTGTGTGCCCGAATGTTTATTAATGTAGCAGATGCACAGAGACAGAGTCATAAATCACAGAGTACAGTAGCATAATAAGGCCAACAAGCCTCCTTGCCGGCACAGGTAATGGTGGTTGGAGCGATGCCCAGGATCTCTGGCAGTCGGCTGAAAATGTAGACCCACAGCAAGTAGTGGGAGAGCATTAGGAGAGGGGCGGTACGGACGGAGACAGGGCTTTGGCTCTGAGCGGAGGAACTAGACACTTTCCAATATTTCACTGTGTCAGCTGATGGCAGGGGAATACTCAGCTTCTCCTTTGACTCTTCCCCCCACAGGTACATTAGGTGTAAAATAAACATTTAGTTTAATCCTCAGAAGAAATATAATGGAATTCTTTTATCAAGACAATGCCTGTTCCTATGTTGCCTTGTTTAATTGGGCAATATGTGGCAAAAGCTCCAGTGCATTAAGTGTTCAAAATAACAAGTGAAAGGTTTTCTCTCTCTCTCTCTCTGTACGTGTAAAGCCATTATAGCCAAATTGTCCAGTTTAAACACCCATATCATTATTACACTCATGTTATTCTACTGATTGGCTTCATCCTAAGGTTTACTCACTGTTGACGAGCTTTAATGAACACTACAATTTAGCCGCTTCCTCACTACTTGTTTTGAGGGTCCTTTTGTTACACTGTGGTGAAGCAACTTTGAATTACTGTGAAAAGAGCTATATAAAACCAATTTACTACTATTATTTATTGTTTTCATTATTTTAATTATTATTTAACATTGATTTCTTCTTATTATTATAATTATGTTTTAATATTATCAACTATTCGGTGAGAGTCTATAAATATTTGCAAGGCAGTATTTGCAAGGCACATGGCAATACCTGCCACCAGTTCAATGCAAAGCGAGTTGTGCAGCCAGCGTAAAGTTTACAACAGATTCAGCAACATTTGGTATGCTATGCCTGTGCTTTAGTATAACAAATCACTATTACTGTAAAGACCTGAATAACTATGTACAAAACCAACCAAAAGTGAAAAGTAACAGCGGTTGGGCCAGACACTACTAGACATTATTGTCAGTTGAAATAAAAGGAGTCCAAGAAGAGGTCAGGAGCCGAGGTACACCTGCTGTTTTCGCTATAATCTCATTTGCTGTGTTCAATAGATAGGGCTAAGCTTTGTTTCTGGAAGTCTGGGTTTTCCTGGCAGTCCAGAATGGAGAGATAACAGGATCTCAGGAAACATAAAGAGCCAGACAAACACGATTTTATAGAAATATCTTGAAGTTGTTGCATCCATATATTACAACTGCACAACATACTGCAATTATTTAGGTTAAAAGAATGTAAATTGTAAAAAAGTTGAATTTGCTATAGTTTTTTTTCATCAAATTTTGATACTTAATATAAACAAGACAAAATTGGAACTTACTACATAACACAAAGTACTAATATTAAATTTGGAAACTGTAGCATTGTGACAGTATTACTATGAACACAATCTTCACAATCTGTAAATGCAATCAGTGTTTGAAACATCACTATTTTGTTACTTTTGCAGTCTTAGCATACTATATGAGACTGAGCATGTGTCTTAAAAGAACACAGTACAATGGAGGGTAGTTATAAAGGTGAATAACTGGCCCCTGCCTTGCAGTGTTGGGCAAGTCACTTCAAAACTGTAATTTTGTAATTCATTTATTATTATTTGTTACTGTCATTTCAAAGTAATTTGTTACAATATTACTGCATTTAAAATATAAGGCATTACACTTCTATTGTATTACTTTTTAAGTTATTCTCACCAAAATAAATTGAAATATGGATTTGCCATTCTAAATGTAGCTCATGATGCTCAGTTAGCTCATCAAAACATCCAGTGGAAGGTGACGTGGGATCTGACTGAGCTGAACAAGAGCTAGAGTCACTATCACTAATCTGCAGCTTCACCTCGATCCGTGCACTGTGTGGATGTAAACAGACACAGGTAAGGAACAACTCTCGCCTTTTTACTTTTAAAGAACCCCTCAAACAGGATTAACTGTATGGTTTTGTGGACTGGGTGTTATTATTTGCGGAAGACAACTTCTATGCATAATGTGGAAGAGATGCTGCAGTTTATATTTACTACTTTACAAGGTGAGTGATAATTATTTTCACTATATCCCATTTGTGTCATATTTGTATGGTATGGAAGCCCTGAGCGGCAAGCAAGAAAAAGGCACATCATCTGAACTGTGTGTTTGTTTTTTTACCAACTCAAAAAAATGTTTTTTCTTTCAAGATTTTTTTTTTTTTTTTTTTTCATTTTGCACCAAGAACGCAAAAATGTTTTTTCTTTTGCCTTTTTTTCCCCTTTCTCTTCTTTGCAGCAACGGCAAGAAAAAAAAATGTGGCTGAAGAAAAAAGCAACTAACGTGTGTCCCCAGTATATTCATTTAAATACCAAGGTTCAGGGTACATGAGCTGCTGGAAGAATAGCTCAATGTGTTGGCTGTGGGTTAGGAAGTGGGAGACCGGGGTTTGAGGCTTACTAGCTCCAATTGGCGAGTGCACGTACATGCATTTTACTTTTGCGTTCGCTTTATGAATTATATGAAGTAAATATGATGCATCACTGATCACAATACATGCATAAGGCGCTGGTTTTCTACTGTACATTAGTTGTGCTGTTGTACTTTGTTGATGTTCTGCTGTGTAGCTTATGTGGCAAAGGGTTGCACTAACGCGGGTCGGAGTTTGAGTTTTAAGATAGATGGCTTCTTTTTTGTCTTTGCTTCTGTTTTCCTCGTGGAGTGGCACTCAAAGGGCCCAGTGAAGCTTATTTCTTTCCGGGCCCAGGCACCGGGTGCTGCGCAAGGCAAAGGCGGGGGCAGGTGAGTGGCACTAGGCAGCTTGAGATCGTGGATCCGCTGTCTTTCTATAGCCCTATTACCCCAATTTGAAACTGAGTAGTCAGAGCGAGAGCGGGGATCACTGCTCCAGACAGGAAGACAGGACTTTAGTGGGACTAGGGTGCGCCCTGATGCGGAGAGTGGCCGGGTGTCGGCTGGCGCTGCTCCTCGCCACAGGGAGCGGACTTTTTGTGCGTTCTTGTCATGATGGAATTTGTGTGGTTGTGTTATTACAAGATTCACAAGCGACTTTTTGGAGCTGTGCGTAAAACTGTTCCTGTCCAACACAGGAGTAAGATATGTCCTATGGGAGTAGGAAATATGCATGGCAAGAGGAGCTCATGGGGATTTGGGGACAAACATGCGACATATACTTTCATCCAGCATCAGCACCGAACAGGGTGCACGTTCTGTAGTCTGCAGGCAACTTAACCAGGGGAACAACGCCATGACACACACACGAAAACAGAGTCGTAAACGTCATAGAAATTGTGATAACATAAATATCCACACCATAGACTGTAGTCTATGATCCACACAAATCCCATTTCAAAATGAAAATTAAATGGCCAAGAGCTTAAGTGCAAATCAGGCTACATTTTGTAGTGACTGGGATTTCAGTATCTAAATAGTAGAAGGTGAGTCTAGAACCCCGGTCTCCAACGTCCTAACCCACAGCCTACACAACACATTGAGCTATTCTTCCAGCAGCTCATGTAACCTGAACCTTGGTATTTAAAACGTACATACTGGGGAGTTTGTTGTTTTTTTTTGTTTTTTTCTTCAGCCCCAAAAAAATTATAATTTTCTTGCCGTTGCTGCAAAGAAGAAAAAAAATAGGCAAGAAAAAAAACATTTTTGACTTCTTTTGAGTTGGTGGAAAAAAAACACACTTAGAAAATAGAGTTCAAATATCATGTCTTTTCTTTTTTTTTTCGCTTGCCACTCAGGGCTTCCATAGTATTATGTGTTTCTGCTCTGTTTTTTTTGGCTGCTACCATAATGTTGCTGATGTTTGTTGGTTATGACATGACAGAGTCAGAGTCACCACATACACACGCACACACACACGGAGCGCAGTGGCTTCAAAATCGTACACGAAGACACAAAGTTGGGTCAAGAGAAGCAAATCACAGCCAAAATCAGGCAAATTCTGCTGTTGTGTGTGTGTGTGTGTGTTGTGGCCTTGAAGAATACATTTTGAGGTGACTCACAATGAGTCATTTACATGCACATCAGTACCCTGGTTATTAGCCATATCCCGATTTATGGCAGTACTTTGGATATGCCGTTTACATACGCACTGAGAAACCGGGATACTCATATCCCTGTATACATTAACAAATGTAGTAACCCAGTTTCTTGAAACAATCTTACAAATGCGCAAGCGCAAAATGCAGATTCTTAATTAAAATCTTCTGCATATATAAACTAAACTTTACAACATATAAACC
>KN490716.1:0-42500 GCA_000787155.1 Scartelaos histophorus | reverse complement strand
AAAAATACAATGACGACATATATATCGATACAGCAGCCCACAATGACTATACTGTATTACTAAATTTAGTATCGTGATATATATCGATTTAGCACACCTCTAATTATGTATGAGAAAACGTACATGTATTTAAAAAGTCAAATCTTTCGGACTACACCGTTGTTTGTGAGAATTTTTCACAGACCCTGGGGTGAGAAAATAAATGAGAATTTGACCAGAGGGGCTTTGAATTCACACCTTCGCCTTGATCCGTAAGGGGGAGCTTGACAGTACGTCTGTGAACTTCTGCATACTTCGGTGTACAATACAATTATTGTGTGAGCTGTGATAGGAGTGAGTGGGCAGGGTGGCGTGAGAGGCTCCTGCAGAGAGGACCTTGAGTTGAAAGCATCTTTGGCTTTTTGCAGTCATTGGCTTTCCCGCTCAGAAAACATCCAAGAGTTTTATGCTGCTCCTGCTTTGTGATGTAGAGTTCTGTCCTTGTTTAAAGGCAGGAGAGGAAAGATTGTCCAAAGACCACGTTAATCAGCTTTCTCTAGACACAATTAATACGGCCCCTACTGTTCTGTTGGCCAATTACTATACACTGTTGACTTCATTAAGTATTTAAACAAAAAATATTTGACAAAGATTACCAACACTATATGAGAGTAATAGTTTGAGGCTACCTGCATTATTGTCAACATAATATCCCACCATAAGGCTCCCATAACAGAATCTGCCCACCAGCGTCTCCTCTCTGCATCCTTCACAGCCCATCTATGCCTTATTGCCATGACGATGGAGCTAATTAGTGTACAGCAACAAACAAACCAATAGTTCTCCATCACCCTGGTCATGTCCCATTACTTCAGCTTAGCCCCCCCATTCATATTTCTTATGACAGGCGCATCTGCCCAAGGAAAATGAGGCAGAGTTGTAATGGGCAGGCAGAGGATGTTGTAATTAGGAGGAGCACCTGTGGGATCACGAGTGGCTCAACACAGGTGAAAAGAACATTGACAGAAGCTTTCATAAGGCAGCCCCTCCTAACGCTCCATCTGTATCTTTATACATCATACATCATTTACATGTGTGGAATCTTCAGCTAGTGTAAACGCTGGCCTGACTTCACTGTACAAGTGCTGTGATCATGCTAATGTGTCAAAGTCGCCCACCTCCATGTTTAAGCAGCCCATCAAAGTGTGAGAGGAAACAATGATGAGAGGAGCTGAGTGCATGTGTGCATCATGTATGCACACTGTATGAGAGGGGACCAAGAGCCGCCAAGAAATGAGACAGCAAAGAAGTGCATAGATTGATACCGCAATTACCAGGAAAGCTATCCCTCAGTTAGGAATACATCTACATACATTAGAGCCAAGTCTCTCCCACTGCCACTGTGTTTCTGAGGGAGCTGGAGCCATGACTCATAGGCAACATCAGCCACAAATGAACCATACCAAAAGGTCACTGCTGGACAGCCACTGTTCAATGAAATACCTATCCATCAAATTGTGCGTCTGCTTACCAGAGGAGGAACACCTTTTCACAGTCTAGAAAAACAACTGGGCAAAATAGAGTAAGAAATAAGACGACAGACAAGCCTTTCTTCATTTGTGCAGAATCTGGTATTTGTGAGTTAACAGTAACTCATGGAGTGTCTCAAGGTCTCATCCAATAAACATAAATGTAGCCAATTGCCTGGCACAGAGCAGATGGATACATGCAGCTTTCTAAAATGACTTACACTGAGAAGGCAATGTTTGCCACAGTGGGGCTCAGAAAAAGCCTGTTAAGTGCGCCTTTCCTGAGCTGAGTAAATCCGGTTATAGTTAGCCCTAAATGTATGCAGACTGAAGACCAGCATATGCTGTGCAATATTATAGAGGAGAGTTCTGCTTGAAAACACAACACAGAAACTAAATAGGCTCAAAGTAAGCATGTAGGCGCAGTCACATTCAGACACTTCACACAACAGAGGCAGGGCCAAAGGAGGATAGGGGGTGAGAGGGTGGTGAGAAAGACGCTGGGTAAATAACCCCAAAAAAGAACAAAGAAGAGGACAAGCAGATGGAAATATAAAACAACAGAGCGATGGTGTGATGCACAAGTGTGCTGCAGGCTCCACTATGGGGAAGAGAGAGGGTCTGAACAGATGTGTGTGCGTGCACCGTTCTCTGGTCAGCGTGCCTCTACACAGCAATGATGACGCTACACAAACGGAGAGGGAGAGAGAGAGAGAGGGAGAGAGAGAGACAGAGAGAGACAGAGACACACAGAGAGAGAGAGAGAGACAGAGACAGAGAGAGAGAGAGAGAGAGAGAGAGAGAGAGAGAGAGAGAGAGAGAGAGACCTTGTCTCCCTACAGTGCAGTGAACAGGCCAGTGCACACAGCTCACTGTCAGTGAGGATCCTGTTGGTCACAAAACTAGATGTTTGTTAAAGTGCATACATGATTTCTTTCAAAATAAAAAAATACATCACATACTCAGTCCTTCATCTGTAAACGCACATTGCAATGCTGGCCTGATAACTGAATGAGCCTCTGAAAATCTGTTTCTAAGGAAAAAGGGATAAAAATGGAAAATACAGAGGCAGGGTGGGGAATTGTTTAAAGAAAAAGCTGGACAAGTAAAGAAAAGAACTACTGCCATCTGCTGGTCATCATAGGGACTGCAAACATGACCATGTTGTAGCTATGCAACAGTTTGAAATTCATATCACACAAGAGCAGTGTTTGAGTCAGATCATTGTATCAATTAAATGGTGTAGGTGGGATTTTTGTACTATTATAAAAAAGTGAACCAAAAAATGTTATAACTAATGAGTTAAACTGGATCATTATGAATTCCATTTATGCACTGAAATCATTTTAAGCATAATAGAAAAAAAATAATTTGGATTGCATTAAGTTCAACAAATGAGAAAAGAAAGAATGAAAAGAATGCTGTGTGTAATCAGAGCAGTTTCTGGGCCACAGGTGGGGACAGAGTATTTGTTTTCAGAGTGCATCCTTCACACAGACTGACCGATCCCCAGCCCTTCTCCCTCATAGAGGGATGTAGTACTCCAACACTTGTCAGTATGTTGTGCATTCTGTGACCTACAGTCTTGTCTCTAAGCTACAGTGTGTGCTCATGCCCACAGGGCCTGAACTCCATCTGTACCCACACATAACGACACTCATTGCAATAGGACACTTGCGCCTCTAGAGGTGCTTCTTCTCTTGCATTTTTCTTTGTGGTATTGGCAATTCAAATGATCTGCCTTCCTGCAGTGACTATTTTCCATTTTTATGCACATTTGAATTTCATGTAGTACCTGCTCTTATTTCTGCAGTCATGGGATCAGCATAAGGAATATATCTGGGACTGGGATTGGATGGGATTACAGAATTGAAGTATAGCCTGATAGCATTATCAATATAATATAAAAATATATGAAAAATTTCAAATCAATATAAAAGTAATACAACAGCATCTAGTGGCCATAATAACTTTTTTTTTTTTTTCAATTATGTAAAATGATCATATTTTAAATCATGCCTCTCATCATTAACTCCCACCAAGCTGTATCTGGAGTGATTTGTGAATGTTTATACAATCTTTAATTATCTTATTTTCAAGGTGTCATATTGCCGATCTACCCCAGTTTTTACCAGCACTGGCATAAACCCATTGTTTTGTACTCACTATATTCTTCAGTTTTATTTTCTTAATTTGTGATGCATATAGTAGTCTGCAGCATCATACAAAAAAAAAGCTGCTCACTAGTGTGATGTGCAGCTATCCATCAGATGTGCAGACTCTTGGTTGTGATGACAGTTATAGCGATGACAGCTCTCATTGGGTACTAGTTTTCTACTGCCAAAGTCAGTAGACTTGTTTTGTTTATCAATTTGTTCTAGATTTTGTGATTGAAAAAGTACAAATTATACAAATAAACATAATGATCCATGGTCGTCATAAATTGTAGCTATATAGCAAAAACAAGCACAATAGCTCTTCTTTAAAGGCCTCAGCTGACTGACTGTAACAAGTTTTGAGTACCACACAGGTGTTGGTGAGTTTGTATATTTTTTTTTGGTCGCACTCAGTAATTGCCCTTTGATGCTATTTCAGAGCTGCATCTGTGGTCAGCATTTAAATTCATGTGTAACCTTTGAGTTCGACCTGTACATGATCTGGAGCACCTGAGCCACTAAACTCAACCATGTCCACTGCGGGACCCATATGGTTGGGCCATGGGAGCAAAGTGACACCCAGTTACAACATTGCTTATACAAAAATACCCCTGTAAACTACTTAATGAAGTCAATCTCTATTTCATGGTATTTCATTTCTAACACATAACATATTTCGATCTCCATGTTTCCTTTTATTGTTTTGAAAATGCCATATATGCTGAGAAAAGGGTACAATTAACATGTTTTATAAACTTCACTTTTGTTTTGTTTTTTTAAACTGCCTCTCTCCTCCCACAATCAGTGTGCATCCCACTAATGAAATGGCACATTGGATCGTGTTTGTCAAGCTGTTGTGTACAGTTCTGTATCATGTTTTTGTATATTTATGGAGAATTGCTGTGTGGGAGCATGGGTGACGTAGTAGGCTTGTGGACTGAACACTGTGGACAGAATAGGGCCTGTGAGAGACCACAAAATTACTCAGACATACATGGGTGACATCTGCAACCTCTTCAGGCATGTTTTTGCTGAGGAAACAATGTTATAAGATGGTGGAAAGCTAAAAAAAAGTTGCATAACACCCCTTCTTAAAGTGATTATTTGCGACATTGCTATGTGCAAAACTGCAATACAAAAATTAAAGCTTGAAAACTAAAAACACCAGGGAAGTGGCCAGAGTAATGCATAAAATAACATTCTTATGTATATTAAATATTGTCATTTACGTCAAATCATTTCAGATGTAACAAAGTTGTGTAACCAACAGATGAGAACAGAGAGGAGTGTCCAAACCAAAGAAAGCACATTCCCCCACATGGTAGGAGCCAGGAGATGTACTGAAGACAGAGCAATCGTGTCATGTGAGTCATGGGTGAGAGAATAATCGTAACACACATCCTGAAAACAACATATGCTGGTAAATCTGCAGTCATACCAATCACAAACTGCAAAGACACGAGACAGCCCAAATGAAATCCCACAGGTTCGTCTGGTATATGAGCCCATTACTATTCTGATCGGCTCTGACCAAGCTCTGCATCAGATAGGAATTAAACATGCATCAGCCTTGGCGAGCACAGGGGGCTAAGCAAAGGGCAATTTGTCTCATTTAACTGCTGCCTGTCTGCCATGTCTGCCAAATGAAATGGAATTATGCTGCACTTTTGCTTTTCTAAAAGGTTGTTCTACTTTACATAAAACACAATCAATGCTGTTCTGATGGGCCCATGCTCCCGTTTGGTGGAAATGTCACCATCTAGGTGTATGCATCCTTCTGCTTTTGCCTGACAACATGCTGCTGCAAAAAAACAAAAGAAAAAACTGCACAGTAATGCCCAAACTTTACCACAAGGGGTCACTGTTTTACTGCAAATACCATCAGGTTAATATCTTTGATAAAATGGAATTTAGATGATGGTCTAATGAGATTACAGAAAATACTTCAAACTAAAGCAAAACAGTCATGATGCTAGAGTTGTGAAGAGTTAATTCAGTATAGCACAAACAGTAGGCACCTAGCCCTCTAAAAGCCATGAATTTGACCTGAAGTATGTCAAGGGTGCTTGGTGGAGGGGTAGGTTGTTTTTTAGAATTTTAGAATGTTAAGTGAAATGTATGCAATATAGTGTCAGACATTAATGATATAATCTATAATAATCACAATAACAGAGCACTATAATGATCTGAAAGACTGTATTATTATCCTGTAACCACTAGATGGCAGCAAGAAAATATATTTCACATGTAGCATTACAGCCAAACTAAGAACTTAGGGAGTCTTACCTAGTTTGTCAGTTTCAGCCCATTTTACTTGCCCTACAGTAGCTCTGTAAATGTATAACATAACATAATAACTACAAAATTTGAGGGAGATTTTGTCTTCTGGAAAAGGCAACCCATTAATTTGTCTCAGTGCTCTTTCCATGGAGCTCACCCCCGGGTTCCAGACATACATTTCTCATTAATACCCCATAATCTTTCAGAACAAAAATAATATAAAGAATTTGAAAGTTTGCTCGGGCATAATCAGTTACATGGTGGCTAATGACCATAAGACCTATAATTTTATTTAAAATCCGTTTCTGAAGTTAAAGGCATAATCTTGCATTTTCATTAAAAATGTTTTTGGGGCTTAAAACAACTGTGTTATGGATATTAGTTACCACAGAGGTGGTTAGGCTCTGCTTTGCCTTTGAACTCTTAATAATTGAATCTCTCAAAAAAATCTATGGGAAAAATTTGAAGAAAATGTACTTTCGAAAACAGAGCAGGCAATCACTGTTGAGCTCCTTAGTGCATATTGTACATTATTGTTTACAATAGTGTTCTGTTGAGGTTGATGAGCATTATTTATCTCCAGACCGAAACAGTGTAGTAAAACATGAGGGCAGTACTTACATCAAACTCATTGAGAGCAGCTGCTAGCTCCCCGATGCCGGCGTGTCCATGCTTCTCCTCGGTGGGAGAGTTGGCCTGGGCTGCACTGGAGATGCCCCCTATGGCCTCCTGCACCTGCTTGAACACATAGTCTCGGTTGGCGCGGGTGGCAGCCACATCCGGGTGGCGCAGAAAGGCCTGTGATGCTGTGTACAACATGGTGGCATTCTTCTTCAGGGCCCCACGAGCAGCGGCCATTTCATCTCGACACTGGGGATCTTTGAGCTCCTGGAAAAGTCACATTCTCTGTTTAGGTCTTTACTAACAACAGGCAAGATGTATATAGCAATGGCCTTCTAAATGAAATAGTCTAACATTAGCTCCAGCGTTGAAAAAGCAGTTTGTGCAACATTAAGTGAACTCTGCAGTGTCAGCAGATGAGAATCCCTAAAGCTAACCAGGTTTCAGTAGCTGCAGGAACATGGAGCAGGCTCCAGTTCTGTCAACAGAAATGTATTAAGTTAATAGGAAGTCAAGTCCCTTTTGTCACTCTTAAGGCTGTATAAGAAAAACATGTGTTATCATTTTGCTCCAATCACACTGACGCAAATGACCTGCAGATTTCTTTTAACTCTCACGAGTGTTAGTATAAAACTTTTGTTTTTCAGGCTCTTTCTCTAAATTTTCACAGCTCATAAATTCTTCTTTGCCTCCTGTAGTAGCGTCTTGATTCTCCATGATTTCCATATCCAAAAGAGAGAGTTCTGTTTGTGTTTCTGTCAAAATCATTCTATGACACGAATCGAAGACTCTGTGAGTTGAACTTCGTAAGAATCGGACTCGAAAAAATACTTGCGAACATTAGAAAGATCCGGTCGCAAAAAGCGATTAATTTTAGAAGACATTGTTGTTAATAAAGAAAACGTGGGTCCTATGGCGAGTGACATGGTTCTATGTGAGTCTGAAAACAGCGTTTCTACTGAAACTCAGACTGTGAATGTGACGATGATTTGGACAGAAACACAAACAGAACTCTCTCTTTTGGATATGGAAATCATGGAGAATCAAGACGCTACTACAGGAGGCAAAGAAGAATTTATGAGCTGTGAAAATTTAGAGAAAGAGCCTGAAAAACAAAAGTTTTATACTAACACTCGTGAGAGTTAAAAGAAATCTGCAGGTCATTTGCGTCAAAGTTTAGAGAAAGAGCCTGAAAAACTAAAGTTTTATACGTATATAAGTTTTATACTTTTATAAGCCTTGATCTGGTCTTTGGTGTAGCTCCTGGTCGCAAAGATCAAGTAGTTTGATATATTCGGAAATTCTACTTCTGGACATGATTCTATCGAATCCGAGTAGAAATTGGTGCTCACATTGTACGGATCAAAAATAGAGATTGATTTGAGCTTTTCCAGGTAGTTTTTTCGCTCATCTGAGGCTAGAGATTCAAGATATTTGGGGAGAGATGGAACACGCTCGTTCTGTTTAGTGCCATGTTTGATCTGGCGTACCCAGTGTCATGGCGGCATAGTTACTGTTGATATGGAGTCACATGATGGTGCAAAGTCTCTATTAATTAAGAGATTTGTAAACCACCTTAAATGACATGTTTATAGATCAAACAGTAATCGCACAATATCCCTGCTTTTCTAGTAAGAAAGTGAGGAGGAAACTTCATAATAATAGTCCTCTATTGCATGATTTATATATTTTTTTAAATCTAAACTATTAAAAACGCAAATGAATCAGAATAATTTAATTCATTGCCCAGCCCTCTCATAATTTTTTTTCTTCTCAGTTGTTGCACTTCACGGCATTGTACATCACAATAAAATCTATTGATGTAGAAGAATGAACATTAGAGCTGATAGCAGCTCTCAGTCTTACCTGCTGTCTCCTGGCTGCTACATAATTAAGCTTCACCATCTCTTTTCCAAACTCCTTGAAGCGGTTGGCCAGATCCTGTTCATTGGTGGCATTTTTTACGCCCTCTAAAGCCTCCTCCACCTGTCACAACACAATAGACCATTATGCTTTTTGCCAGACACATCTAGTAATAGTAGTAGTAATAACAGTAGTAATACTTCAGGGATGATCGTACTGAGACATGGAGCTAAACCTTTAGAAGATGAACTAACTCTTGGTGGCCAAGGAGGGAGTACTTCTTCTGTATTGAGGTCTATAAATCAGAAGTCACTCTTAAGTGTGCCGTGCTTACTTAAAATACAGCACCTCAGAAAAGTGATACTATATATCAAGTATGGCCCATTCTTCATCATGTATGTACAATGGGTTGAATCATAATGGAATTGTGGTCACTTTGTAGCCTCAGTGTCTCTTGTCTTAGTAGGATTTTATAAGAATCTTATGTCAATGAATGTAAAAGAATTTAAATTTATCAGATACATTTTAAACATGTTACAAGTAAATATTTAGAGATTGTGGATGGATGCCAGTCCTACTGTCCAATAAATTAAGATTAACATTCAAAATGTCCTTGTGCCTGTTACAGTCACAAAGTAAATTAACTTTTTTTTAAATATAATTAGTGTAATTTGAGAAATGACTAACAATTTTGAGATGCGTGAGGAGTCTCATGACATCGGCCATGTCGGCGAGGATGAGGAGACGGGTGACAGCAGACAGCAGGGCCCGGGCAGCTCGCACCATTGTCCCCCGTTTGACAGAGGAACAGGGGTCATCAGCAAACTCAGAGGAGGCCATACGCATGGTCTCACCTGGGACAACAGAAGGACAATTAACATGCAGCATTTTGATTTACTATGAGCACTGGTATTGCTCCCTTAAGAGAATATGGTTGTGATATGAAAGCTCCGCAGTAAAACTGAAAGGTCAGAGCTACTCCATGGTGCTGTTGAGTAGTACCCGTGTAACCATTTTCATGCACAAACATATCTGCAAAGACGACTCATGGACATTGCTTTTAAGGATGAGTGGAGTTTGTCACTGGAGGCACATATAGAGCACTGTCTGGTATGTATAAGAATCCTTCCTCTGGGAGAAGGAGATGACTTCCTGTATAATCCATTTTGTTCATTATTAACAAGTATCATACACAGCTTTCACTGTTAGGAACACTGTGATAACATGTTCAGATCCTCCTCTTTTTTCTAAATGCTGAACTTAAGATTTGACCTCAGGAGAAAACAATGGTGTGTGGTTTTACTGACATTTTGAGATGGATATAATGAAAAACCTAAAACTGGGAGTTATATTTAAATTAATTGAAGTGAAAACTGAAGTGAAAAGTGAAAACTGTATGGGAACAGTCTAACATATGGTGATGTAGCAGCACAGTCTGTATATGGGAACAGTCTAATAAATGGTGATGTAGCAGCACAGACAGTGTTTAACTTGTTTAAACAGCAGCAAAGACCATGTGTAGCTGACAGAGCAGGACGGGGAAAACAACACAAACACAGCACTGAGTTCCATTTGCTTTTCTGCTGATGTAGTCATCGAACAGGCAGTCCTATTCCATTTAGGGACAAACATTTGAATTACTTAAAAAGGCACAATGATCACATTTCCTCTTTCTTATTACAGTGGAAAAAACCTATTTTGTACCTACAATACTTTTGGAACATGTCCATATCCCATATCGTCCAGTGTGTTTCATAGTAAAATTTTAAGGTTTAAGGTTTTCAGATGAAAAAAAGAGACCAAATCCTAATGGTGATGATGGTTTCTAGTTCTAGCTCTGAGCCTTTTAACTCTTTTGGAGTTATGGGGGCAACCACAAGAGTCCTAGGCAGTTAGGGAGGAATTTACACTGACTTTGAAGAATCTTCGCAACAAGTGAAGTTATGTGGTCCTAAAACAAACTATAGTTATTTGTATAATTAATTGTGTTCATGCAGATCACTGTATATTTTATGTCTGGAGAGGTCACATTATGAAGGAATTCCATATTGTGCCGAGATTGAGCATATGCTAGGAACATCCGGGTTCCTTTTCTTAAGTCCTTAAACTAAGTAGACTATTCAGACAGTGCTCCTCATGGTACACCACAAAGTTGAGTTTCTACGTCACTTGAGGTATTCAGATCAAGTCTAATCACCTCCCACCCATGAGCCTTTCACCTGTAAAAAAGGAACTAGTCTGGGGACAGGATTTTGAGCATAGCACAGTGTAAATGGTAAGCTAAGCAGGACTGTTTCTTGCCCAAGGACACATTGACTACCAATGATGTTCATGTCAAGAGCGGGATCTGAACTGTCAACCTGATCAGTGGGTGAAATTTTGAGCTGTATTCAGAGTAGAAAAATATGTTTACTGTATAGTTTAAAACTACTGAAAAAAACATCATGGGCCCGATCTTGTCCCCAATCTTGGCGCTTGTGTTAACGAGGGGGCATGTCCAGGTCGAGCTGTACTTCACTGCTGGAGGCTGAAGTGGGACAGTACAATAGTGATGGCATCTGAACCAATCTGTAACCGCTGTAACATTTAAAAGCACTACTAGTGTGGGTAATGTCTGCAAACTTTGCCTCATTACTAGGCAGCAAAGAAGGCTGTGGGGAAGAGTATATATATGGGTACAATAAAACGGAGCCCCACGATGCAAGCACGCTCCAGTAGAGGTGCCAGGAATATAGAATTTTGGATGGGCCGTGACAGAACAGGCTCGGTTTATTATACAAACATTACACACGTATGTGCAACTAACTTTATTAACTAACTAAAGCGGCACAATGGGAATAATTTGGTCATGAAATTAAATGGAGCTGATGACAGAAATGGGGAGGATGTGAGAAAATCCAACATCGCAATATTAGAACCGCAGACAGGGTAAGAAAACCCAAGAAAACACACGTTGCTGTGAACTTCCTCATGTGAATTAGCAGCTTTTCTACAGTTCTAGATCAAACCAAACTATAGAGCAGTGCTAGACTTATACAGGAAGCAGGCGAGGGGCTGTGTCCTGCTGCAAGAAGGCTTCTGGACAGCCCACAAACATCCTGCACGAACATGATATGAATGTTAAGCGTTTATCATCGTAATAGGTTTCCATTTTTCAGTAGACTAGTGAATTGCCAGAATCGTAAAAATAAATATCAAACTAGACGCGCCACACCACGGCCACACCACACCCTCAGTCTGCTCCGCTCCACCTGATTTTCAGGCACCGCACACCTCTTGTTCCACACTCCACACTTGTACTAGTACAAAGATCGGGCCCTGCTGACCTTGCTTTCGGACATCCTCCACAGCGGCGATAAGCTCCTCCTTCAGGTCCTGGCTGTCTTTCGCAATCTGCTCCCCCTTCTCCAGAAAGTTCTGAGTGGCTTGCTCCACAGACACAGCCAGCACATGGGCCTTCTTAGAGCGCCCCTTCTTCTTACTGGACGGTCCTTTGTTGCTCGTGTTCACCAACGTAGTCACCTGAAAAAACAAAAGAGGAGAATACAGTTAACACACAGTAATAATAAGAAGTGACAGGGGCATGGTGGAGAAAATGAAATAGTTTGTGGTTCCTATAATAGAAGACTAATGCACAGGCAACAGTGAGATCCTGTGGAAAGCTGCTAAAAGCAAAGCGCTGTTGGGTCTGGCAGCTTTTCCTCTGTGGGTGAATAGTTGAATGATGCATGCTCAGTGTCAGTGATGGTTACAGGACTAGAAGTGCAGACATAAGACCCATGTCATATCTCTGGTACAAAGAGTGTCAAGCTTTTCAATGTTTTTTTAAAGCCATAATAATAATCATTACACATTATTTAGATGCTGAAAGCTACATGCATACCCCATATTTTGAAGTTAATAAGTTGTGTGTGTATCAGCATAACAAAATATGTATAATTTAGGAACAGAATAGGGCCTTTACAGAACAACTATTTCACTTGCCTTTTTGATTGAAAACTTAAAACTGTGGAGTAGTAAAGAGCTGGTGTCACTGTAAATGTCCTTCACTACAGAGAGTTGATGGCACCTTCAATGGATACCTGCACATCATGCTAGCAAGTAACAGATTTTAGTTTTTTTCCTCATTTGCACCAAAATTATCCTGTGCATATCACAGATCAAAAAAATAAAATTGGAGAACAAAGTGAGTACAGAGCAGTGGGCGTATGGAGGTGAAAACGGGGGGTTGATCATTGAACTGATGTCTTGAACGCAGGAGAATAAAGATTCTTCAAACATGCGTGAATCATGCCAAATACAACTTCAAGAGGGTAAATGTAAATGGGAAACAACACAACTATTGTTGTTAATGTGATTAAACGGAGTTGATAATTAAATCTTAACTGTACATTGTCTACTTCCTGATTTCCTGGCAGCCTCATTCATGCAACAGTGTCTCATTTGGAGATGAATGACTGAAAAACATGTCAATGTCAATTTGCCAAAAAAAAAAACTAAAAAATGTATATTTATACATGTGTGCGTGTCTGTGCATGTGTGCGTGTATATGAGTGACTGAGTGAGAGAGAAACTGTTTTGTCTGTTTTGTAATACTTTGTAATCAATCAATTATATCTTATATTAATTTATCAGGAGGTTCGGGCCAAGTCCCCATTTGTGCTTCATGTGTCTTGTGTCTAGAGAACTCAAACCCAACCTGTGCCACACTGTAAAAACATGTATTGACTATTTTTACCTTTAAACTATGATACATTTGTTCCTCTCATCAAAAGATTCGTGGAGTTGTATTTTGCTTCCTAGAGGGAACTTCAGTTTTTATGCTCATTAACCATCACCACATTCGGCAGTCAAACTGAGAGAATTGGCAATATGTGTTTAACATGTATTAAATACAGGTATTTTAAAGAAACACCAACACTGGACATGAGGCATATAGCATTAGGGAATACTCTCAAAGGCTGCTGCTGCAACACTGGACACCATGCGTAGCAGTACCATTACTGTACATAATCAGGGCTAATGACTGTCATAAGTTGGCTGCCTATACCAGCGCACAGCCACTGCCAACAGCTGGCAGTGCCACTGTGAATCACCAGCTACATTATAAATATGTCTGGAGGATTTGTGAGAAAAACAAAAACTATGAGGAAGACTAACATTAAACAACTACAACATTTGAATTGTGTTTACTTGTTTTTCTTGCCCACACATGACCAGAGTAAGGCATGTGTCCATTCATTTATTAACAAACTGGCTGCTGAGGTTTGCATTTGCAACAGCTCTTTTTCAGATCCATGCATATTTCCATTTTTGCAGAAACTCTACAGCACCTACACTTTTCCACCTCCTGACTTTTTCACTTGATGACACCTGCTTTGTGGAGACAGCAGAAAATCAGCTGATTTTTTAATCTAGCTTTAATAAATGAGGACTAAACGTCTACTTTTGAGGAGTTCCTAAGAGGTGTCCATATCTGAAGAGTAATACATTTGCAACAGAAAGGAGATCGCTTGTAAATTTACCAAGCACAGAAGACTGACAGAAACCTCCCCTGTCAGATTTGTGGAGAGGTGAGCCCACTCACAGTAAGAATGCAAATTTTTTATAAAATAAAAGCCCATGTCAGTAAAAACAAATAGACAAGCAGGTATGGGTAGGGATGTACTGATACCACTTTTTGAAACCTAATAAGAGTACTAGTATAATCATTTCTGTACTTGTCGATACCGAATACTGATACCGATACATTAAGCCCTGCCCCCATGTACATACACTGAGTGCGTTTACATACATATCACTATCCCAGCAGTATTATGGGGAAACTAGGATACTCGTTTTTTGACATAATCTTACAAATGCACAAGAGCAGAAATTATATATTTGATAAACCAGAAAAAATACAAACAACCATGATATTACAATGTGTTTAAATGCAGCTTTGCCACATTTGTTAACATTTTACAGAAACAAAACTTAAAGCTACATGGCTAATTTGCATAAACTATAAGAGCTAAAAAAAACAAAACAAAAAACAGGTTGCTCCTTGTGCTGTTGACATGGTAAGCTTCTGTAGGACTAATTGACACGACTCAGTGGAATATAGGTGTTTTTTCTGTGACAGAGGCATGTTCTGCTGATGGTGAGTCTGTTCTGTGCATACATCATGCTGGAGATAGTTCATGTTGAACTTTTCAGAGATCATATGTGTGCAGGTCATACATGTGCAGGTCATACATATGCAGCTCATACATGTGCAGGTTTAGCACAGCTCTGTATTTAACAGTACTTTCACTCATGAACAGTCACTTTATATATGCTGTGTACCGTTGTGATGAACAGACTGAAAGGTTTAAATAATTTTCATTAGACTTGGTTTTGACATAGTTTTGGAGATGATGTGCTTCTTGTAGTCCGTTTTCTGGGAGTTGCAGTTTTGAGTGCAGTTCCTGCCGCTGGTTAGGAGGATCCAGATCCACTTAAAGCAGCGATAGCACCTTCTCATCACTGCTCCTTCCTCCTCCCGATTTTTCATAAACGGGATACTGGCTTATTCAGGATACTGAAACCGGGATACTGTGTAATGTGTAGTCTAATAGTGGTATCGATGCGTGGTATCAGCAAATGTTTAGTGAGCACAAGGTGCTGATCCCAGATTCCAGTAGTGGTATCTGTGGATCCCTAGGTGGCGGACCCTCCACCAGAAAAGTTAGCAGTCCAACTTTAAACACAGAGCTGTGCATAGGCTCAGAGTTTATAGTGCTGACATTAAATGGGTGAACAGTCACATAAAAAAACATCCAGGCTGGAGAGTTTCAGCTTGAGTGATGGTACATTTCGAGGTCCTCAGACTGCACAGCTTTTTACTGTGTTCACTGAGGCATCCTGCTTTAATCACTGTCACTTTCACTGAGCCACTGCAAATGACCAATAGCTGCTCCTTAATTTCAGCTCTGGAAAAGCGGGGCTCGAACAAGCACACTACACATTTAAAGTCATTCCTTTTTAAAAAAAAGTAGTAGTAAAAATGGCCCTTAAAAGGTGCATTGTGCAACTTTTCTGGTGGAGGGTCCTTCGGATGCTTTTCTCCATGGAGAGGTTATTGCTTAGTCTGGAATGTTTCTCAGTATGGCATTAAACCTTTCTATCTTCATGGAGACCAAACCAGAACAACCAAAGTGTTGCAGGTCAGATCCCCACTCACAGTAAGTACTACATACTGTACCTTCAAAGTTACAGAGGGAACAGAGGGGAGTTAGGCAAGAAGTCCACAAAATAAAAAGACAAAATTAAGCAAGTAGATGTCTGATGTTGCGAAGGATTCAGCAGTGCTCATCTAGCTACAAAAACAGAGTCCAAATGACCACTGAATCTTTCACTACACAAAATTAAGCAAACAAACTTGTATTAAGGGATTTAATGAGAAAAAGCTGAGCTGCAGTAAAACTTTAAGTGCATCAAAATGTGGTTTAATATAAATAACTATTCATAAGAAGGTCTGCTTGACCCTTTGATGGCTGGTACATGACCCACAGTTCCATATTCAGCATCATTCTATTAGAAATGTGGCCAAACACAGGTTGTGGTTGAGGTTCTCATGCTGTTCAAAATGTGAATGGACAGTAAAACTGAAACAACAAAAGAACAGAAATGTGTAGCATATTAAAAGATTGTACTACAAGTTTGTTTTACTTTCTTTTTCAATTAACATTTTTATTTAAGATTATTTATAAGTCTATATTTATAATTTTTAGCATACGTATCCCTTTATCCCCTCCAGCACAGGCTGATATTTTGTTTTGGTCAATGTGCTGCCTAAAAAAACCCACAAAGTTTAAATTTGAACACTTTAATACAAAGCAAAATCTGCACAAACTGAACAACTATGGGTTTGTGGTACAAAAGGGCTGTGTGTGACTGTGTAGTAAATTTAAAAAGCATAATTTGAGGAAAACAATCAACATTTGCGCTACATACTTACATATACATACATGCCAAAATATATTGGCAGAGCTTATCGGCCATCACTTTGTCTAAACGACCAGTATCAGCATCGGCCATTAAAATATCCATAGGTCGAGTTCCAATTTCTGTAGTCTTTTGTGACAGTTGTCATAAGTCTGTAATCTATATTGTAATTGAAATTTGGCTCAGAGCAGGATCAGGAGCATTAACATACAGAGATGACATAACAAAAGGAAAAATAAAGGAAAGACTGGACAATAGAATAATTTAGGATCCTCACATCTGCACAATAGATCCTTGGGGTGAATAAATTGGAGGACTGGAGTACAAACATGTTTTCTGTTATTTTTGCCTAAAAAGGAACCCTGGCTATTCTATTATTCCATACCATAGCAGAGACTCTATAATAGCTCCAAAGAAGGTCGGCATAATATTTTGACTAGCTTCAAACACCCTTAATCTCCTTAGAAAGTACAGAGACCGATGTAGTTTTGCATCTTTAAACCTTTACAGTATTATCCATTTCAGTACATCTCTCAGCTCTACTTATGACCCTGGTTTATTCAAGATATGGACCATTATGCTAAGAAGTACTTTTTTACTAAAAGTTTAACCTCAAAAACGAATATTTTGCTTTAAGACATACATGATATTAAGGTTCCAAGACTGCACTAAGGTTTGGTGGTGGAGGTGGCACTTGAAAACCTCAAATAGATATCTTTTTTTTTAGCTATCTTTTTTAATGATTTACAGTACTGACCACCAGTCTATGGCCCTTTGCATCAAATATGTTTTGACTGACTCTCAAAGAAAAAACATTTGAACACCCTTGGTACAGCCAAATACCTCCCACTGCATATTTTTCACAGTACAACAATAAGTACGTAAAAATAGTAGGCAATAAAAATACTCATGATCATTAAAAGTATCTGCACGCAACAACTACAAGAAAAGAGACCAAAAATATGAAATTTCCTTTAAACACATTAAGTTTTGTTATTTATTATTTCAAATAACTACAGAACAAATTATGAGGTATTTGGGGCCAACATTGTCCAGGAAAATATTATTACACCAATTTATAGTCAAATCCATCAAAATTTGAAATATCAGTGCCAATATCGATACAGCATCATTGATTCATGCAAGAGCAGACTTGTGGTGATTATTTGTGCAGCTGCTGTAGCAGTAGCTCTAGCAGCACTAGCAGAAGTAGTAGTAACACCAGTAGCAGTAGGAGCATGTGAGGGTGCAGTTAAGCCTGCTCTAGTGTGCACTGACTGGACACAGAGCAGACACAGTGAATGAGCAGAGCAGTGGAGGATGAGCCCATCTCTGCCACAGGCCAACATACACAAGTGAATATACAACATACGACTACTGCACTTACATGTACTACAGTACAATACATTACAATATTACAATTGTATTTCAAAGTGCAGCTGTTGGTCTTTAGTCAATCAATCAGTTGATGGTGTCTTAGTCGACCCAAATTTGAATCATTTTATTTACATTAGTTTAGTTTGTCTATGGGACAGCAGCAGAAAAGAGTAAAATAGTGAGGTCAAGATTTGGTATTTATTGGCACTTATCTGTGAAAACAGAAATGATCAAAATCATCTAAATCATGGTCACGTTTGCATCAGATACAGATGGGTAATAGAGAGAGATTAATCTGCATTGATGAATTCTCACTTTAGCCATCATATTAAGTTCAAGGAATTGCAGATTTAAATAGTTTGTCTCTCTCCAGATGATTAAGTGGTATCTAAATTATATCAATGACACAATTACTGCATTAGCACAACAGAATTTGAAGAACAATAGTTCCTCCGCCAAACCGGCATGCTTTTTCTTTTGTTGTTTGTCCTAAGAGCACAAAAGCATCCAAACTATCTAGCACAGCATATTGCAAAGTGAGAAATGAGGATGCTAAAGACAAAAGGTGCAAAAAATATAATCCAATTTGTTAAGATGCCAGGAACCATTTCACAGTGCCATTTATCATGTTTAGGTGAAAAGGGAACACTATTATTAGTCCTGCACATTTACAATACAAAATATATGAAAAAAGTAACGTCGAACTACAGTGACAAGGATGACAATGTTGCCATTACATTTGCTCACCTGCAAAGAGAATCCTAAAGCCACACTCCCTCTGTAAAAATCCAAATGAGTACCCATCTGTCTGGTTTATTTCTGCATGGCATACCACGGGTTTTCCCAGTATAAACCCAAAGAAACGCTTTATGCCATCTAAATTGATGCAGACTTCAAAGATGTGCACATAAAAGCATTCGCAAATCCCTTCCTCAAGTCTGAGGGAAGGTCGCGCTGATCTGTTTCTGACACCAGCTCAGAAAACCGGAAACACAATTTCCAAACATTGTTCTGAAGAAATCTTAACAATATGAAATTAAATCCTTCACAAATGATAAATAATATGGTTCTGTCAATCAAAGGATGTTTTTGTGATTTTCAGTGTTAAAAATGATCAATTAGGATTTGGCAGCAAAAAGTGTCACCTGGTTGTCCAATAATCCAAATTGTTAAGTGTAAAGTACAACTATTTAAAACCATTTGACACATCACTGTTATTCACAAGAAAGATTCTGTGGTCATGAGCAATTTTTTTTTTATTTTTTTTTTTCAAATGTTATGAACTTACAATTGATACTAATTAGATGCAGACAGCACATATCACTCTTATTTTGTCACAAGTATACTGCTTTTACAATATTCTCTAAGGGGGAAAACCTAAATGTACTCATTGAGAAGAATTAAGATGGTACCCCACCTTAAGTATTCAGTAAAGTTATATATGATTGCATCAGCGAACAGAGTTCGCTAGCAGCTAAATGTGCAGACTATCTGAATCTGAGATTATCTTGCTCCATCTCTCGCTTTCATCCTGTTCCTCGTGGTGCATTCCTTCACACACTGAACACTACAGGGGAGGATAGACCCCTATTGGCCCATTTAGAAAGCTCTTTGAAGATACCAAACAAGCATTAAACACTATTTTATCACTGGCTCTGTAGCGCTATGTCACAGGTTCCACATTGATTAGCTCACTGAGGCTAATAGAAAAATACTTGTTGTTCTACTGGAAACTGTTCAAACATATTTAGTGCTGAGGAGCCAGAAAACAACAAAGATCAAGAGGATGAAGGATTTTTATGCCCTTGACAAACTACTGCATGCATGTACCATAAGAACACCACATTCAAATGTTGTGCCAAGTTAGTCTAAGGTGGAGTTTTCACGTCACACTGCATTGCTCTCATTGAAAACTATATGAAAAGACAATACTGTAAAATACTTCAAGCTGGTTGGGCTTGTCACCATAACAACACAGCAAGCACAGACATCTTTACCATCCATACAGAGCACTTGAGCTCTTTTGGCTCTGGCTTTTTCCCCCAAGCCACAATGCTGTCATGTGATTAGTCAGATACACCAGTGGATTGGAGCTCAAACAGATCAGCAGGACTAGGTCAAGGTTGTGAACTCAAAAACATTGCAAGTATTAATTTTGCTGCCCAAGGTAAGCAGTAAGTGCTTAGAAAAGTTATAATTCACACACCTTGAGTTGGGGTAGAACTACCTGAGGTCATCTTTTTAAAATAGCAGACCAAGGCCAGTGCCCATTTTGGTATGCTGTGTAAGCATCAGGGGATTCAGAACATGCACTTTCCTCAGCAAATGGCTGTAGCCCAAATTTACAGTGACAACCCATCCATCCACAGCCAAGCTTGAAAAGATTAGGCATGACTCATTGGGTATTGTATAACAAATAGACCAAGAAACTGGTGCAAAGTCTACAAAAACAAGCATCTGGTCTCTGATTTGAGACTCTTCTCTTGACTTGTGAAATGATGCAGTGTATTTAGTGTGGAGGTGCGGAGGCTGCAGATAAGTGGCAGCTGTACATGACTGCTGCTCACAGCCCTGGGGTGAGCCATATGCTGACAGAGCAGGGTGTCAGAGAAAACAGCCTGAAGACAGATGAAAGTGGGCGTCAACACAGCCGGGGCTGACCTGCAGCGCTCCTGCTGTAATGAGACCACCAGATAACAGGGCCACTCTGCACAATGATACGCCTGTCATACTAATCACAGCCCCATGTCAAAATACTGTATACTTCCTCCAGCAGCTCCAGGTCAGGGACTTAAGCGATGAGACTGTGGAGGGGGCCTGAGTCAAAAACGGCTGTTCTGATTTGAAAAGGAAATGACAGAGGGTCAGTGAGGTCAATGGCCAATCTCATCATGCACTGATGCTTCAAGCACACACCACATATTATATGACACATATTCACACGTTGACATGCAGTGAGTGTGTAACACTTAGAAAGCTCGCCAACATCTTCAGTCCAGTAGATGTTTTCAGCTCATGTTTAAACTGAAAAAAGTCCATGTGCTCAGTCTAGGCTCTGTGGCAGATGAGGGATGGTTTTGTTTTTTACAAGACTTCAAGGATGCTTCTGAATTGTAGAGCTAAACACAACAGTTCCCAAAACTCATACAAATATGGAAACAAAAAGAGGAGCAGTGCCATGGTGAATCCTCTCTCAACCAATTTGCTGAAACCATTTGCATATTGTGATTTCAATTGGACTTGGGACCTCAAAGCCCTCATTCCATTAGCCTTCCAAAAGTCTTCTTGCCATTCCTTCACTGCTTTCAATGACTAAAAAAGACTGCCACAGTTTGCAGCATTACAGTGAAGCCCCATGACTGGACACAGCGGAAGTTTGTCAGGTACTCAGAACCAAGCACTCTCAGCTCTTTGGGAGCAGGGCTTTCTTGTAAGGATTTACATGGAGCTCCAAAAGACTTAGCTCACTTAGCTCACATCATGTCAACCACCAAAAGCTCTCGGTGGTGGAAAGTGTATCCAAGAGGTAGAATTAGGCCAGAAAGTGTTCAGACAGAAAATCCATCGCACAAGCTTTCCTGTAGTAAGAACTGAATTTGTATAGATGTGTAACCTGCAACATGTCAAGGGAAGACAGTAAGGTGTTTACTCAAGACTTATGTTTGCGCCCCATGAAATATCTGAGAAAACATCCACAATCCACATTCAAACTACAATCATAAAACTGACACCAGCTAAAGAAAATTATATTCCTTTTTCAGAAGCACCTGTGCAGAGGCCTGCCACTGATACAATAACAATAATGCAACATAATTCCAGTAAACTATTATTAAATAAACAGAAGCATTCAAAAGGACTGAGCTGCAAAAATAGCTATTCTAAACTCTACACCTCAAATCTTATTATATTACAACAAAAACACCCATAATCTCCCCACTTTTACAAAGAAAAGATACAAATGATAAATACTGAGCCCCAAATATATTGACCCAGCTTTCATATACTGAATGACAATTTCTTTTTTGGTTATTTTTCAGCTACATGATAAGGTCTGAGCAAATAATGTCTATGGCCCATTGAATTAATAATGTCTATGGCCAATTAAAGATGCAAAGAAACCAATAAAGTGTTTCAGTCTACTAGTTATTAATTGCATCTTTTAATTTAATAGAGTAGTTTTGATGGCATAAATCTACTCTTGGATTATCATGTAAGTGGCATGAATTTGTTTAAATATTATCCTTTAATGATCTTTTCACCATCAATTTCTTCAGCAATATTTGTACTAAAATTTTTTATTGTGACAAACCTATTTGTACAACCGTCAAAACACACCTCTCCTGTAAACAACCATAACAAGTATCTCCCATTCACACCCATCTCTATCAGAAACCATCAAACATTTGTTTAGCTTCTTGTCTTTTCCAATACCTCTAATAACAAGTTGGAGAAGTGTTTCTTTATTAAACATTATGGTAGCAGAGTCCTATTAGCGACAGACTGCCATGTTAGGTGTATAGTAGCAGTGCTTATGATGAATGAGGCTTCTAGCACTGTAAGCCTGAGCTGTTTACACTTCCCCCTGGAGCAAACTTTTACTCACCCGACTTCACTAAATCATCCAAATTGACAGAATCATAGAAGCTGGAAGTACAATCTTGTTCATATCTCAAAATCTCTCGCACTTTGAATGCAATTTCGCACAAGATGAACTACCTGAGTTGCCTCCTGCGTATTCCCAAATGTGAGTGGTGAGCACATTTCTGTTGGCATTTCACAGGTTAGGCAATAGATCATCTTTAACTTAAATATCCATCACCAGCAAAATAACAATCACATTGTAGAGAGCAGTCTAAGCGCTGTATAGAGTTATGGATCTGCTGGAAAAATGCGTCAGTGATCCTCTGCTTGCTCACTTTGAATTCTCTTTCAAAGCCACTGGAGCGTTGTTAAAGGTGCATTGTGTAACTTTTCTGGTGGGGGGTCCATCAAATGATTTTTACATGCACGTCATTGCTTCGACTGGAATGTTTCACAATATGGCATAAACCTTGGAGACCAAACAGGATCAAGTTACAGGTCAGATCTGTGGAGAGGCAAGCCTGTTCACAGTCAAAATTTCCTTTTAGTGGGTATATTTGAGCTATAAAACCACCTGTCCTTGAATAAATGTAAAGTGAACTGTTTAATGTCATATGGTGGAACATTCCAGGCAGAGCAATGACATCCAACCATAGAAACAAGTGGACTTCCAACAAAGAAGTTACATAGTGCACCTATAAATGTAACGCAGGATGTAAAATACAGATAGACCTGCACTACATCACTCCTGGAGACAAGAAAAAAACCCTAGTGTAAATCATGAGCTGAGCTGTGATGGTGGGAGGATGTCACTTTTAAAACTGCTGTGACCTGTCAGGAGTATAATTAGTTTCGTGGAGAGAGAAACGTAGCTTTAGACAGAATCTAATTAAAGATACATGTAAAAATTAATAGCTCGCTGTCCCTTCATAACATTGACATCAAGTCATTGTTGCTCTGTCACTGATGATGCCTGGTGAGGGCAAAACACAATGTACTCAATCATCACAAAGCACAGACCATGTTTTCTAACTACAAACTAATCAGACAGTCAGGTGTGTCTGTCTGTAGCCGGCACACGGGAGTTCACGTAGAAAAGCATTGTAGAAGCATCACACCACTTTTTACTTGATTGATAAACTGTTCAGAGGATACAGCGTCTTTTCTATCAGACAAGGTTTTAAGTCAGAGTTTTAGGATTTCAGAAAGATTGCATATTGCAGAAATGAGGCATAACATTTTAGACAATTACTATCAGTTGCATCACTGTGTGTTTCGTAAAATTCTGTGACATGCTATGCTAAAACTTTTGAAGCCTTTGTAAGCATGTAGTTTCCTCATTACAAACATGAGGAAACTACATGCTAACTGTCAAAGAGACAGTGATTTGCAGGACCTACACAAAGTATTTTTTTCTTTTAATTTGTTTTAAAACGTGAAATACCATGCAAAATTACTGAACAGTAAGACACAGAGCATAGTAAATCTATGATCTAATGAATGGTGATGAAAGCACTCTTACCTGCGTGACCAGGGGCTCCAGCAGCCGCTCCACCGTCAAGGTGCGTATTTCCAAACTCTTTGGGTCCCATTTTAAAAGAATGGGGGATGTGGCAGCTGTCATGGTATCTGTTGGGAAAATAACAAAACATTAGGCACCGTGCTGTTTACGTGAAGCCAGTATTGTATTGGGGGTTTGGGCCAATCAGCTTTGTAAATACACATTTGTCTTTCAAACGATGGAGACCGGGGTTATTTTGGGTGAGGCTGAAACAGGACAGTTGGCATTTGGAAGGCAGTATGTTGTTACCGAGAGGATGCTTGTACAGTAAGCAGTTTGAGAATGGACCATCTGGGAATGGCATAGTCCATTGCCAGTGTCAATGAGGCAGAAGGGAATGAAGAATGTGGGCACAATGACAGATCTGGGCCAGAGATCTTTCTCGACACACAGTGGTACAACACAAGCACCTGGCCATACAGACCTGCAGCAACAGCAGCAGCAGAGGTGAGAGATGTTACAGAGATGTTACAGTGCAGAGATGTTACAATGCAGAGGCCCCTGTGTGTGTCAGCTCTGGACTAGCACAGCACTCTGCACAAACTCTAAAAAGCAACCTGCATGCTGACGGAAATCATAAACTCATTATACGCTCTCAAAGACACAATTATACAGTATTCTAATAACAGTATTTTCCCACTTTGTTGTCTGTGCACTATGCCTCAGGATCAGCTCTTTGGGGGAAGAAGAAACTGTTTCAGAAAGTTTGCTTTAGAATAACTGGGTGGAAAATAGGTCACATACTACAGCCGTGTACAAGTTCCAGAGTGGAGTCACAAACCTTCGCTAAGGACTGACTTCTCACTTATAATTGTGAATTTATTTTGCCAGTTTTTGCCAGGCTGATCTTTGCTACAAAACACTGAAATACAGGGGTCTTAAGCAGTTGTTTTAATTTGTAGTAAACAAACCTGATTGGATGAAAACATTCCTGTCTGTAGCTTGAAGCTTCTTAGTCTTTATCAAACAAAACGCTTTGCAAAATGGTCTTTAGTCTCAATTTGTACTCAATACACTGCATAATATAAAGGTTTGTAGAGAGGCAACCCCACTTAGACTAAGGACACATGTTTTTCTGAGGGAAAAATCTCAAAGCTAACACAACACACTTTTTTTTTGTATATTTTTAGCTAAAAAGTGCACCTTTAACCAGAAGAAATTAAAATAGACCACATAGTTCATGATAATTATGTGCCAATATCCCAAACATATAATTTTTACTAAAGTTATCATTGCTTTTTAAAAAGGCCTTTACGTTTTAAATCACTCATTTGTTTCAGAATTACCTGCAGACACACTGTCAATATTGTGTGATTGCCCATACTGAACTACATCTGTAGTCCGTTTAGGGTTTTTGACCTGCTATGGCCGTTTTTACATTTAGAAAGTTAGTTAAAAGAGAAGTTAAAACTAAATCACTAAACAATGGGAGAGATATCAATACATTCACATCAGTTCAGAATTATGTGTAGCTCTATGGCACACACAGTTAAGTTTATTATTACCAACAATATCATCACTACTCAAACATAAGTAACCCACAAACTGCAGTTCTATCAGCTGTTTCTTTAAGTGATGTGACAAAATTTACTAGTTTGTTTTAATACTAAGGAAAAGGCTTAAAACTCCATAACATAACTCCCATAATAGTAGCTTCTTTAATAATGTGGTATATTTTTCAGTATCAATATTTCAAACAAGTGTCTAATTTAGTTTTAGTTATTGTTAGTATCTAGGTATAGATTTCTTGACAACACTATAGAATCAAGTAAAAGTTAGTGGTAAGAGCGAAGACTGTGTCAAGAACTTATACTCCACAAAAGCTCCCTAAATGGCAGCCTTCTCATTCAGCATCTTGAGTATGCCTGCCACAAGCTGCCACTGCCAATAAGACTGTTCATTTGTCAATGAGTGTGGGCTCTTCTTGATACGCTTTGTTTTTTATTGGCCATTAAACTATATTATTACCTCTGCTTCTGCCTCAGTCAGCTCCTAGTAGAAATAATGCTGATGATGGAGCAGGGAGACAACAGCTAACAAATGGAATTACCTCACAGATCCAGGTGGTGACGGGGTTTGTGTTGTGTTTAAATTATATTGGCTAATCAAAGGGCTACTCAAACTTTGAGACGGTTTTCTTTACTGCAAATGACTTCTCTTTTACACACTGGTTTGTCAACATACAGAGGTCTATTACTCAAAGCAGCAAATCTAAACATTTTGTACAAGCGGCCATGTTGGAACAGAGCCCATATAGTTTAGCATATTTCTGAAGACATGGTTTTCTATCCATCTCTTTATCTCACAGTGGTGGTGTCCCGGGCTCTCGAGTTCATGTGGTGATGCAGCATTGGCACAGAGCTGAACCTCTGTCCACACTGTGACAGCTCCAGTGTGCACTCTGTCATATCAGCGCTCCCAGACTGTACCCATGGGACTAAAGAGGATGATCAAAGTGCAGCACCAGCTCACAGTTTTCACCATTTAACAACATGAAGCACATCTAAACACTTAAGTCATGGTCTGGAATAACCACAGAACAGTCAGCAAAAACACCTACTGCCTCTACTGCACTATGTTGTTATGTCCAAGGGCAAGACACTTGGCCTGTGTCACACAGGTGTATGGCTTCTTGAAGCAATAAACTTTAAGTGGAGGAACAACAGCACCAAATAAATGTAACTATTTTTGCAGTACCGGTAGTGTTTTTCCTAGCATAAAGAGGAGCAAACACCACAGTGTGGAGTTGAACTGTGATCACACAGAGCTGGAGTAATGAGTTAATAGTGCTTTCATTGCTGTCAGGGCACTGAATGGGACCATGAATGTCATCTGACATAGCATTATGTCCCGTTTGGCCTGGACACAATGGAAGCAGTCATTTGACAAACATCAGCACACTTTCTCCATGTGGTAGCGCCGTGATCACAGTAAACACACCACGCTCTTTTGTACAAATGACACATCTGAAAAGGGAGTGGGGTTTCTGACAGCAGAGCACAAAGAGTTTGGACTAAATCTCATCACTGGCTCCATAAATAAAGAGCTGCCATGTAATTATGTGACATGTGGATAAAAGACTAAACAACTGTTGGTCGCTGCATTAGTCATGCTGACAAGAGCAGTGGGATTAACCCAAGTGTGCTGCAGCGGGCTGGGCCTGACATGAGTCCAGAGGAAGTGGGTCAATCCCAAACTTGAGCAGATTATAATCCCATATCAGACTTCGGGCTGGTGGGATGCTCTGCGGCTCAGAAGGATGAAAAGGACAGCAGTTACATCCACACATGTCCCATATCTATGTCTGCACAAGACCAGTGCCTGTTTGTTTAAGTCAAATCCATTTGTGTGTTAAAGGAGGAAACACAAGAGTTCGACTGGTGCTCTGAATCTGCACAGAACCGTTAATGTCACTTGTATTCAGACCACAAAGGTACTTAAGTCCACTTGTTTGATTGGAATCAAAGGCAGACTTTTTTCAGTTGGTTCAGATCATATTCTCGCCACACATTTGGCAAGTGGACTATAAAAAGTTAGCAAATCAGAGACCAATGCAGACTTCATTAGTGTGAATAAAATACAGACAGACGCACCCTGATGCTGGCTTGTCAAACCCAAAAAGGTGAATGATTTCTGTGTTTGTTTCGGATCGAGTCTGTTTGGTCAAGATCAGAGTTCGCTTGTCTTTATTCACATCTGAAATAACAACTGACTATAGAGAAATATCTATTATAGTGCCTCTTGTGCTATGACAAGTACAGATCATCCCTGAACAGGTCCTGGACCAAGACACGCAGACAGCTGCTAGATTGCCTCAGTCAGAATGGTCAGAAATATAGATTTTTCTGTTTGGTGGGTGAAGAAAAGCTTCACTCAACAATAGGAAAGTTAATGCAGCAAAAAGATGGAGCACACAGTGTGGGGGAGGAGCCTGCCCTGGCCCCACATGTAGCCAGGGTGGGAGGGCGGGGGGTGTCTGAAACAGAGACACAACATCTCTGATCTCAAACATTCTGTGTGCCCATCTGCAAAACTGTTACTGTAAATGTCAGTCAGTGTAAAATATGAGTCGATTGAGACTGTGTTGTAGTAGTGCAAATGTAGCAAAATAGAAGACAAAAACAAATCGACTATAAAGTGAGTGTTTGTGTCAGGTCTTCTAGTGAAAATGCAAGAGAGTGTGTTGAAACAATGCACATTATCTGTTAGTATCTGCTGTTTCAATAAGACAATGACATGTGACCATCTGCTGCTGACAACTATTTGTGTCTGAATCAATATCTCCTCTGTGGGACAGTGGCCGCCATAGAACAGGGCTTGTTATACCCACTGTCTCCTTAATGTTTCATCTTATATATTTCAGTCACATCAGACAGACAGACACAGCACTCTTCACTCTTTTTCTTCAGAATATTAGTCACTCAAACCACATAGTAAAAAGTCCTGTTACACAATATCGACTTTTTGCTTTAAGACATGCTAAAATATTGTTACAACAGTTACATTGTTACTACATTTTACCTTTAGGTCAGTAGAGATTGACAATTCCAAGGATTAAATTATCCAAATGATTTTAGGTATATTAAGTTTAAAAACAGTGAAGAACTGCCTGTATCACCACATGACATCACAAGTTGGAACAGTTTGAGAAAGGAAGTCCTAAATATGCAAGATTTGTGTTAATCATGAGTGAATGAAACAAAACACAACTCCAAGTCTGTTTGTGAGAAAATAGAGTCAGATGGGCCATTTAAACTTCATCACAAGTTTATAATGAATCAAAGAAACAGATTTTATTCATCATTCATCTTCTGTGGATAATTCCAGTCAAAATACCAGTATCTCATGTAGACAACCAAGTGGCAACTCCTCAACCAGAAATGTTACAATAGTGCCCCTGTAAGTCATAAGATATATTTTACAACTGCTCCCTTACAAATTAAACTAACCAGACAATCCCATAAGAGGGGACTGAAACTACTTTTTAGCTTTTACTGCATTTCTAGGTTCAAAAACAAAACTAACCCTAACAAATTCAAGCATCCATAAAAAGTCAAGCTATGATTAATCACAATAACATTTAGTAGAACTTTGCACCATATTCTATCATTCTCAAAGTGTCTATAGCTGCATTCACTGCTTAGTACCGCCTGTTAGTGTCCCCGTACATAAACGTTATCCAACCACACCCACTCTCTGTGTGAGGCGCTCACTGGATGGATGGCACAACTAGATTGATTTAGTGGCGGCACTGCGCGGCGCGACAGTTTGAGCGCTGCACATCCTCCTGGTTAGAGTTAATGGGGTTATGAGTGGACTAAAAAAATGATTAAGACAATGAGCCACTCTCGCTCACTGCACCCACAGCTGCTGACTCCAGACTTTCACCACTTTATTGTCCCTCGTGCAACAATAAAGGACCTTTTTCATTCTGCTCCACTGAGTGATAATGGCTCACAAGACGGATAGGAGAAAGGAACATAGTAGGATTTGCGCAGCTAGCATCTGGTGGATATAACCCCCTAAGAGACAAAATACATATTGTTTTGAATGTGGGCGGGTATTCAGCGAGCATTCTCAAGGACAGCTATATCCCGTAGTCACTTTCTTCTACCACTATTATAGATCCTATGTTTTAGACAGGGAAGTTAACGTGGCAGGAGCACTGGACCTATTCATTTTCACTATTCTAAAACTTTAAACAGAGTGAAACTGCTTCACAAAACAGCAGCAGAGGTACTGATGTTCCAGCGCGTGGGGGTGCCATGGCTACGTCGTCAACAACAAGGGGCTTTCTCAGTGCTCAGCCAATATCGCTTCCTCTCCCGGGAGACGGTCGCCACAATGCACCGCTGACCGCTATTGACTGCATACTTTCACACATAAATTATAGAGAATCATGGAGAAAAAGAATGAACATTTCCACAATGCATGCACAAATAAAAAAAAATAAATAAAAAAACACTAATGTAAACAATGAATAGAGTAACTTCTATGTCTTCTTGTCTTCTAAAATAACAAAGCTGGAATGTATATTTTGGGGGTCCATATTTATCATGTGTTCATTTTCTTGGTTCTCTAATGGGGAGATCTATGGTATTTTTGTTGTCAGGCAATACAATTTGAGCTGTAAATGGTTGAATCGGTGACTTCTCTGGCTAATTATTAGTACATTCTGTAATTTATTTGTAGCAGCTGTAGCCTTTTAATGACACAGTCTATTTAAAAGTGGTTTACTAGGATTATCTTGAATAATGTTGTACTGCATTAGTGGCATAAATTAAATATTATTGTTTATGGCAGTATATCTCTAGCAATATATCGTGATTCAACTTTGTTATTGTGAAAAGCCTAACAATGAATGCTTCATGAAATAAAAGAATTGACAATTTTTGTCATTCAAAGCTAAATTAAACAAAAAAGCTACAAGTTTCTCTGAATAGTCAAAACTCAGACTAAACCTGGAATCTTTAAAAGACAGTCTCAATGTACTGTTTTTTTTAGACAAAACACAATGGCTTTTAGAATCTTTTCTATATTGTGTGGCAGAAATCTTGAAAAATAATAGCTTGCTTGATATTAACAAGAGCATGTTGGTATAAATGCATGGACAGAAAACAAAAACAAAAATACACAATATATTATATAGGAATAACAACAAAAGGTATCCATGGATTTACTAGTATTGTTAAGATATTGTCTAAACATTTGCACTAGAAGATGAATTAAGTAGATGGGAAATTATTTTTTTCACAGTGCAAAAAAGAATAGTATTTGGAGCAAAACATTCTATTCTCATTTAAGGTGCAGATTTTTATCGTCTAAAAAAAACAAAACTAGTTCACCTGAAACAGTTTGCAGAGATCCAAAACTATTCCTCACTTACCTTGCACATTCCAAACATCCTAATTATTCACTGCAATGAGTTTTCAAAACTCATAGACCAGACCACAGTTTTACTGCAATGGTAAAGCTAACAACAAGCAACCTAATGCACAGTATCTGATTATTGGACAATAAAATGTTTTCTAATTAAATGCAGACAGCACGCAGAGCTGCTTACACAATTTATATGGGGGAATATTTTGCTTAAATACATTGGAAAAAATCTGATAGAGGTCCTTTAACAAGATCTTTAAATACACTTTTTAAATGACCATATTTCACAGCCTGATCCTCACATCATGCTTTAGTACGTTGTGCATAGTGCTGTTCATGGCCAAGCTTGACATGCATGTTTACGGCTGACACTTGGTATGCCTTCTGCCATCACAACTTCTGATTCTAAATACAGCCTGAGAGTGACGCCTCCAGAGGCTGCTGGAGTCCAGATCCTGTTTCAGGGGGTGTTGTCAGATACAGTGGGTCAACAGAGCACTGAACTGCACTACAGAAAGCACTATATGATGTCCACCTGAAAAACAAGCCATAATAAGACCAACGATCTATGTCCTTCAGGAGATCTTTCATCTTTGAGCTGTTTTACATACTAGAGATACTAAATTAAATAGTAATAACAAACACTAAAGTTGGGATAAAATTAGAATAACTACAATTTTTCAAATAGACAAGGTCTACACCATGTTGATTAATGTCAGTTCGATCATTTGTGATCGAACCGAAAGTGGCCTGGAGCCACATAAGACAATGGGTAATGGCAGTGTCAGTTAACAAAGCAAAAAGGACTGTCCTGATGCTTTATCTTCCAGAGTTTAAGAAGAGACCTGGGACACTGTGGAACTGTAAGTCTGATCAAGTTGGCAAAAGGTGTATGAATAAGACTGTTCCACACAACAGGAGGCAGATGTTAAACAAAGAGCTCCAGAGCCTGTCCAAAGCCTGTCCAGAGCCTGTCTAGAGCCTGTCCAGAGCCTGTCCACACGCAGGACTGTGGACATGGACAACAGGAGGCAGGTGTTGGACAAAGAGCTTCAGAGCCTGTCCAGAGCCTGTCCGGAGCCTGTCCAGAGCCTGTCCAGAGCCTCTCCAGAGCCTCTCCAGAGCCTCTCCAGAGCCTCTCCAGAGCCTGTCCAGAGCCTGTCCTCACGCAGGATTGTGGACCTGGGGGGACTAACAGCTGCTATTAAGCGCACTGATTCCTCATTAACAAAGAGCAAACCCGGTGTGGGACAGTGGTTTAGGCGCACGAGTGTTGGGCTAGCAGTGCTAGTGTGCTAACACAGCAGCTTAGCATTACTCTGCCCGAGTGCTCATACACAGAGCCGGGGAAGTCTTTCAGCACTGGCTCCCCGGATAGCTCAGTTTCCATGCAAAGAATATTAGCAGGTGCTGTGATTTAGCTAAGCAAGACTAAGGCAGCTCAGGAAACAGCTGAAGCTGAACAAAATGAACGTTTCATACGCTCAAGTGTTGACTACATTTTGGACATTTTCCCACTCCCTCGCCAAAGCACGTTGTTAATAAAACGCCGGACCTCGCCTTAGCTAACGCTAGCAGTACCATCAGAGCAGCGCACTCGGAACAGCAGCAAGTGTAGCTACCAGACAGTTAGCTTGAGCAGCCAGAGCACAGACCTCAGCAGCATCCTACCCTTCCCCGTACGTACCGCACTCTGCAGGAGATGACTCTTCTTCTACGGCTGGGAACTCAGTGAAACGCCGGTATTCCCACTAAAATAGTCCTTTTTTGAAATATTCCACTTGGAATAGTGGAATTTCCTCAATCTGGACGCTTTCCTCAGTGATGTGGTGCTGAAGCTGAATGAGGCTACACGCTTGTGTCGGTGTTACGGAAATGCCTCCTCCTCCTACAGCTCGCTGCTAAATAATGCCCCTCCCAGCGCTCCGATTGCTGTATGGAGAGAGCAGGTGCAACTGAGGGTGCGCCAGGCACGGCTCAGTCTGCGATATAGTGCGCCGGATAGTGCACCGGGCTGGTCCAGGGGCTTGTCAAATCAGGGGTGGCTCCGTCATTCACGCATGCGCACTCGCTGTGTGAAGATGCGCCCGTGGCCACACAACAGATGTAGGGAAGATGTCCTGTGGCTTTTAATGTAGAGAAAAGCAACAGCAGCATCTGAAAATGACCTATGCAGTTAAAAATAATAGAGATTCTACAGGGCTAGGTCAATACACAACTAATTAAGGCTACTACTAATGGTCCAAATTAACGCTACTATACAGCAGCCTCAAACCTGATGAATACAGCATATATGCTATATTCAGTCAGTTCAAAGATCAGAAAGTAAAAGTAGTGAATCCAAGAAACACAACTCTGCCAATCTTTCTAACTTTGAAAAGCTAAAATTCTCAGAGGCCTTACCCAGAAAGGCATTTCCACAATATTCCCTTGGGGTAGTTCACAGGAGAAATCCCCTTTAATCAGAATGCTGCAGTCAACAGTGATCCCTGGTATCACAGATCCACACTAGAGCCCCTGGGGCAGCACTGAAATGCATGGAAGTACTCTTAAGCTATAGGCTCACCTCTGCCCAAAGCTCATACTGTTACAGATGAGCAGTTATGATGCCTTTAGGATTCTACTGTATGCTAATCTGTAGCTGTTTTTTGTATGTTTGTTTGTTTGTTTGTTTGTTTGTTTTCATATATATGTTTACTACTTTCTATATTTGCTACAGAAGACAAATATATCAGGTAAGATGGAAGGAAATAAGTAGCAAAGGGGGGTACAAAAGTTTTAAAACATATTTTCTATATGCAACTCCTCACATCAGCCACTTTTTATTTGTTGAAAAATACTTTGTAGAGTTAACTTTTTTCTTTACTAAATAATTCCATGTAATTTGATTCCTATAGGGCTACTTAATGTCTTCTGTATGTAGTCAATATAAAATGTAGCAAGTAGAAAGAAAAAAGAAAAAAAAAACTTGATTGGTAAAGTGCACTGAGATGTACTTAATGTATTTCTTATTCAACTCTTCCATATATCTGAAAATGAAATAACAGAAAAGCACTGGATAATTAGCAACAATATTTCTGACAGCAGCATGAACTAAGCCTTGATTAATATCTTGTTGTGATATTGTGCAGGTGTTTACGTTTGGGGAAAGTATGGAAACTACATTCTTGGAGGGGAAACTTTACTCTGTCCAAACACATGCATTGTCTTTTACTCCAGTGTATTCCATTGTCTTGTGGGAAGAAAAATGCCAGAACAGCAGTCTATTGTCTTGCATATGCTTGTGTTTTCAGTGCATGGAAGACCACGCCGAGCGAAGCAGCCATTCTTCAGCTGTCAGATAAAGTGTACAAAGGTCCCGGGGTAATCTATTTCTACTATGAGTGTGTTTTAATGTGATGTTAAACTGCTTCACATTCTGATCCTGCCCTGCTGTCCATGTTCAGCAAGTGAGCCTGATGTTATATTCATGACTTAAACCACAAGTTATGTCCATATACTCCTGGCAGTCATAATGCACCATCTGTTTGTATGGTCATTGCACCTGGGACTACAGCAGGAAATGTCTGAGCGTTTTATTATGTATTTAATGTAATGAAGTCATCACAATCTGCTGCTTTTGGAAATGAAGAAAGTTTGATTGTAGTTTTATTTAAAGGGGCCATATCAAGCTTTTTTCCTGATCTATGTTATAATGTTGTTTCCTCATCAAACATTAAATCATATCGACACCTTCCTAAAATAATCGCATAAGTCATTTTTTCAGGTTTTTCAGGAAACACAAAAAACTCCTCCCAAATTTGAAATTATGGCATAAATTCTGGCAAAGTAAACTTAGGCAAAAAGTGACTTAGGCGATTATTTTAGGAAGGTGACGATATCTGGAGTTGTCTTTTATTTCATGACACATATTTGACCCACAAACCTGCATTTTGGCTGAGTTCTTCTCTCAAACAAAAAACACTGTTCCAACTTGTGATGCCATCTGTTAATACAACAAATGCTCAACTGTGTTTTAGAACATATTCATTTACTAGAATCATTTGGATAATTTCAGCCCTGGTATTTCCAAACTCTCTAAGTTAAAAGCTAGCTGTTAACTTGAAAACTAATAATAAAGGGTTACTCAAAGGTGTGATTGAAACAAAACACAACTCCAGATATGATTTGATAAGGTAACAGCATAATAACATGATTTAAAATTCAAACCAGTACATTTTTTCTTTGAAGTTTAAGCTTACGTCAGTTCTACAATGTAAGAAACATAATAGAAATGTAAAACATTTTCACTTTGCAATCCCTCAGTCAAAGCACTGACATAATTGTAACTACTCACCGACATTACTTTGAAAAGAGGAGGGCTCATTTAAATGCAATTATCCTGCTCTGAATTTGAAAGTCAATCAAACACAATTACAGGCAAAAAAACATTTGGTCTTTCATATGTGATTTTACTTTGAACATGCAGTATCTTCCACGTCACAATGAATCACAGAGACAGACAGTGAGAGGGCACATATGTGTTCATGGGAGAGTAATGATAGGAAGTCAGATGATGAGAGCAGGAGAAGAGACACTGATTGCAAATGATTATGTCTCAAAGTGTTAAAAAGACAAGCTGGATCATGTCAGCAGCGATGCACAAAATTTATGTAGACTTAAACTATTTCTCTATATTTGTGTTTTAAAAAAGTTGCATCTACTGTTCAATCACAAACTAACTAAGAAAGCTATTGTTCAGTAAATGGGTAATTCTATTCACAGCATGTATGTAATTTTGATATATAAAACCTGACTGTTGCTTTTTTGCAAGCTTAAAGGTGCACTGTGTTACTTTTCTTGTTTGTTTTCATACAAATATTATTGCTTTGCCTGGATAGTTACACAATATGGAATCAGAGTTATCTTTCTAGCATGAGTTTGATTAGACTGCGGATTATTTTAATGCTTAAAAGACCTTAATCGTGCTATTTTCTGAGCTGTTATCATGTTTCTTCATCAAAAACTTAACACACGACAAGCTTGTGATTTATGTGGTAATACAGGAAATGTTCCACAGTGTTTTTAAATTCCATAAGCCTTCACTTAGAATCATTTGGATAATTTTAGACCTGGAGTCTGAATTAAAATCTTATCTGAACGATAAGGAAGTTGTTTAGTAGACAACTACTGCTTCTTCACATCACAAGGTGGAACAGAGCATCTTGAGCTTTGGAGATGTGGACAGACTAATAATAAAGAGTTACTCAAACATGTTTGAGTGAAACAAAACATAACTGTAACTTATCTCAGTTTTGGATAATATAGGACCTTTAAAGATCCCTTAATATTGTGTGAAAAATGTTGAAAGCTTTGCAACTGTTTTTATTTTTAATTTTTTTTCATGTATTTGGGCAAAATGTGTCTTTCCCTAGTATGTACTGCATCTAATTATAACACTTTTAACTGTCCGAATATCAAGAAGAGTAAAGTTTGCATGCTAATTGCCATTTGCTTTAGTGTAAGAGCAAAACTAAATTCTGGTCTTTGAAAGTTGGGAAAAGTGAAACTGAATAATTAGAATCCATCAGGTAAGAAAAGAATAACTGAAAACAGATTTAGTTCTGTTTTTCACACACTTTCACACACAGTAAAATCAGGTACAGCACTTATATTTTTGTACATTTTATCAGTGTAAACATTATTCTTAGTAGGTAGGATGGATTGTTGGTGATGAGTTCGCTCTGCCTCCTCAGCAGCAGATGCCCAGGGGCTTATGTTTTCAGGCAGTCGGGCTGTTTGTTGTCCATGGACAGTTTAACAATTAGCACGGTCCTTTATGAGACAATATCTGCACGTGTTGAAATCTTTACTGTATTATTTAATATATATGCGCTAGAGTCTCTCATGAATATTATATAGACACATGATGTATTGTTGGGAACGAAGGGTTGGAAATGATTCATTGGTGATTGTGTTGCAAAGCCATTGGATCATGATGAGAGACACACACCTTAACTGATACAAATAGCATTGTTACTGTTTTTTAAAAGTATTCTCGAAAACACCAAGTACAAAAGCTTATCAATATGCAAATTACAACTAAAATTCATGATTTGCTGTGGTGGGCCAATATACAAAACCAAATGTGCCACAGCTCCAGATCTGATTAGGATGGAGAAAAAAGTACAGTTGCCTGGATTAAAATAGAACAGACTGAAAATCTTGTATTTGGGAACAAAATTTTAACATTATCTATCATCATGTATCAACAAATAACATTCAAGTCCTTTTACTGGCCCGTCACTACTCTGAGTGTCCAAGAATATTGAAATATTTAAATAATCTTTTTTTATGACATGAGTCTGTGCATAGATCCATCCTCTGTGTCCATGTGTGAGCCCCACGCAGACCATATATATGCAGCCAGTTGTTATTATCGATTTTTAATGACTTCATGGCAGAGTTTAAGCTCCAGTGCACAGTTAATCTGCCTGGGAATGGGATCACCTTCTGAAGAGAAGCAGGAACGGAGATGCCAGAAGCATGAATGTAATTAATGCTTTTGCTACCGTACAGACAATGTACACAGGTCAAATCCAGAAACACAACACAACCCAATCATGTCAAGATGAGACCAGCACCTTTGCATCACAACAAAATGTCCACCTGCTCACAAAATGCAGACATAAACAAATACACACTGCCATTACAAGTTTGTCTATATTCCCTCAAAGACAAAACAGCTGCTGCACACGGAAACACACATGCTCAGATGATTTACTCTTGACCTTTGGATCTATCATAACTACAACAGCTCCGCGTCTGCTGGCACAGGGTATACAGGAAAGACTGTGTGGGGTGAAATGAAACAGAAATAAATTGACAATGAAATATTGATTATTCATTAATTCTGTGGCATTCTGTAGCTAAACTATTACAAGAGCATTTTTAATCCAATTTTAGCTTTGCGCAGAAAGAAATCATTCTGTGGAGCTGTGAGTAAATGTAGCAACAAGACCCTGGGGCTGCTGTTGTAATTACTTTTCCTGGCATTTGTCCAGGAAACACGGTTAATTTTCTCCTGGAAGCCCTAAAAAGATTAAAAAAGCTGTAACTGGCTTTGGCCATTCTGACGCAGCAGTGCACAATCACTGGTTCAACTTTATGTGAGGACGCAAAGATATACATTGTCCATATTGTAATAACCTTTCTGTGTCAAAGTGCACTAAACTATATCTCATTATAGCTCTGAGATTGATTGGTTTGTTATGGATAGTTATAGTTTTTTAATAACTTAGCACAATTTGCCATGTCACAAAGATCCAGTCATGTGAAGTTCTCTGTTCTACTCAATGTCCCGCTGAGGGGAAAATTACATTAGAGTCTATGGTTTTCTCTGGGCTCTGACAGCGGCAGCACAGCAGGAGGGCAGCATATGCAAAGTGGAATTATCAGAATGTCATTGGGCTACATGAGAAAGAACAATGGTTTTGTCAGGGTGCTGTGAGGGTGGAAGGTTTACATTTTAAAAAGAATCGTAGTATATTTGGTGAATTTGAGAAAATTTGAGAAAATTAAATACCCTATGCCTCAAGTCAAAGGTAGGAAATATAATGAGACTAAATGAATAAAACAGGGAGAGTCAAGGTGAAGTAACAGAATAAAACTCTTAACCAGTATTATTTTGGTTAGTTAGTCAAGACTGTGTGTTTAGTTAACATTTTTCAAATTTAAAATTAGATAAATGATTGATAAAAAATAAATAAATACATAAATACATAAGAGGTGCCGCAGTTTGGACTTGCATCTCAAAACTATAAGGTTTTTTATTTGATTCTCAGACCATAAGGTGTTTCCATTTTTTTCCCCCTTATTTGATGAAAACCTATACAGATGTGTTCCTTCTGAGGTCAGGACTCCACTGTAAAAAAGACCAGCAAGTACTTGTCAAATATGCTATAGAAAATTATTAATTAAATAAAAAACAATCACACTTTTATTATTTTTTCATCTAATTGTGGATCAAACTTTGTATCAAATCAGCAATGTATTACAGTCATTGATTTTTTAATTTTCTATCAACAGAAAATAACGTTTTATTGACACTGAAAATAAACACAATTCCATAGTGTATTTACTCCTAAAAAGTCATGCTCAGTGCTTTGAGTGTGTATCTATGATGTAAATGATGCATCATGCTCCTTGTGGATGTCTTGAAGTGAAGGCGAGTGTGGCTGTGCCGGTTCTTGTGGGAGTTACAACACTCAGCTGCTTATTGGCTGCACTTGTCTTCAAACAGGGTTCCTTCTATAGGATCAGTGAATGTAGAGGGAGATGGGATCTGTCAGGCGAAATGGAGAAATTGTGTGTGTTCACTGATGAGCATAAAGGAGGAGCTAGTAAATTCTTTAAATACCTCCTTCCCTGACTCGCTGTAGATGACAAACAGTGTCTCCCTTTAGGCACACAGGACCCTGGTAACACCATGTGCTTTCATCAGTGTAAAGGTGGAGGGGGATTAGTCAGTGAGATGAATAAAGCATGGTGACATCTTTTTCTTTTCCCAAGTCAACACAGGCGTCGTCACAAATGCAGACAGATTACAGCCGCAGCGCTGCCGAATGGCACAACTCTTGATCACTGTCTCCACAAACAGGAAGGAATGAGGTGTTTGAAATATGAGTTTAAAAAAATTCTGTGTGATAGATGTGCTTCCTGTGCTCGTCTAAATGTGGTCTGGGTGCACATTGTATCTCACAATCTTCCATACAATTCTTCCATTACATACAATATAATAATATACAATATAACAGATGAGACAGTTCAAGAATTCAAGTGGAGCTGTTCCAGCAGAGCACATGATTCCACCAGTGATCTGTCAGTAACATTGAAAACAAATGCAAGTGCCGCTACTGTATTTCATACTTTTGTTTTAGACAAAATGACCACACTGATGATTTAGTTTGTACTTTTCACACAGAAATCATGTTATTCTAATAATTATTTTCTATTGTGACTCTGACTACAAGAAGCTGATCAGGTATGTTAATGATTTGGTCTTATATTACACAAAATTAACTCTTGTGAGCTTCAAGCCATGTTAGGATATTGTTACCTCATCAAAAACATAGCTGGAGCTGTTTTTGTTTCATTCACATGCTTTTAAGTAACTCTCTGTTATTAATGTGTCTGCGTCTCAAAAGCTCAAAATGCTCTGTTCCACCTCGAGATGTCACCTTTAGTTCAATAGAGAAGGGCAGTTCCGGGGCTGAAATCCTCCAAATGATTCTACTGAAGGTGCATATTGTACAAAGTGGAATTACTACATGACATCACAAGGTGGAACAGTAATTACTGTCTGAGAGAAGAACTCAGTCTAAATATGCAGGATGTGTGTGTTAAACAAAACAAAATAACTCCAGGTATGTTTTTGATGAGTAAATCACATAACAGATTATAAAACAATGTAAAAGTATCATTTACCATTTAAAGTAGGACAGTGTGGGTGTCCTTTGCTATTTTAATGCATATGATTCCAAACTACAATGTTTTAGTTGAATTTTTTTAGTTTACTGTATTTTTCCCCACTAGCAAATCAAAATCACATGGGATAAAGTTGTGAAATAAGAGCCTGAAAACTATCCTCCCCTAAGTGACAGATGTGCCTTCTTCCTCCGTGGGGAAGATAAACTTTTTACTGGTACAAACACTCACCAAGATACAGCACGCTGCTAGAGACGCCAGATAAAACAGAAAGCCCACAGTTTCTCAGTCTGGTGAGAGCTGAGTGGTCAGTTTACGGCTCCAATCGCCTCTTATTATTCCCCCCAGAAGACAGTTATATATTAGCGCTGGCAGCTTATCCGACGCTGTAAATTCTTCTGGTCTGAGTAATGAATGTGATGCAGTGAGTCAGTGTTGCAGAAAGAGTTTTGGCTTTGTGTCTCTTTGTGAGCCTGATGATTTTTAAGTGCGGTCCAAAAACAAAACTCCTCTTCTCAAACTGATTTGTCAACAGAGAGATTTCAGTTGGTCTAATGTGTATTTACGGTTAAAGAAGATGTGTTGGAATAGTTAGTAACTCTAATAAAGCTATATAATTTATATAATTATGTAAAATCGAAGGAACATTTCTAATAACTTACTAAAGTACGGACAAATAAATAGATAGGGTGATAGATAGAGATATTTTATTAAGGAAATTCAGATCAGCTTATTACATAATGAACTATTTATTCAGAATGATTCAGGCTTAAGGCTCTGTATGTGAAAACATGAATCACTTTTACTTTGTGTATGAATTATGTTATACAAACCAACTTGCCTTGCCTGGAGAAGGACAAATTTTGGTCAAATACATAGAAAAAAGTGGGTAATTAATTCATTAACTGATTCCCTAAACCCTCAGTTACTTTATTCGTTCATGCCTTATTCAAGGGCACTCTATTGTCTGATCTGTTATAATGTTGTTTCCTCATCACAATGTCAGACAGCTCTGCATAACATGGTTAAATCTCACAAGAGTCAATGTTGTGTAATGCAGGATTTAAGGCTAATTACGGTGTAGTTATTAGTGTTTGAAAAAGAAACAAAAACTCGATGCTTCACTGGCTCTTAAAGATTTATTAAGAATTTGTTCAAGGACTATGATCGCGTATTTCTTCTTCTAAAAAGAGGATTTCACTGAATTGCCTATACAGTAGCTTTAAGTAAAGATCAGGGGTCACAGGTAAGGAAATTAAAAGCTTGAAGATGAAGTACAGACATTGATGAAAAACTGTTATGTGTTCTACTCTTTCATATGGTCTGTTCAAATTTCAATCAGTCACTTTAGTGCAGGTAGATTAAAAGGTACAGAGAGTGTAGGAGAGTTGCAGGAATTTTTTAAAATGCATGAATTCACCCACACATACGATAAAGCCCAAAATCACAACAGCTCTCACCACACAGCAAGAGATTGTTGATTTAAAAGGTCCTGTATAACACAAACTTGATTCTGACTAAGCCATGTTGCTTAAGTGTGTTAAACATGTGTGAATGAAACAATACAACAGATATATTTTTGATGCAATAAGGGTTTAACCAGAATGTTCACATTAATCTATATAAGATGTGCCTATATGTACAACATATAAGAACATTTTAATGCAAACACATTTTTTGATACATTTTGATAAACCATGTTTAGTAAATGGTTGCAGTTAACCTGTGCACATAAACAGGTGTATGACAGTATCAAACTTGTGGACTTGTCAAAGTCTAATCTCGTCAGACCTCAGAAGCTCTGCAAGGCCAAGCTTGGATGGGAAACCACTGGGAATTCCAAGTGTCACATTGGGTTGGCAGTGGCAAAAACTGCTGCACTTCCATCAGTCTGCCCCAGGGCAGCTGTGGCTACCAAAGTAGCTTACAACCACTGACTGAATGAATAATGCACTGTAAAGAGCTTTGAATGTCTTAAAAGGTGCAACATAAATTAAATGATTAATTCATAATTAATGAATTATGCCTTGCTTACCAAACCTCAGCCAACAACAATTTGAGTGATTCTTTTTCGAGCTTTGCACACTGTGAGCATAATGTGAGACAAGAGAAGAGGATTCACAGTTATTCATTTACAACTTGGAAGGTAGAAGATGCACTGTTTATAAGACGTCAATTTGAAAACAAAAGTGTACACTTAAAAGGGACATTATAATAATATAATACTACTACTACTACTAC